>JAPYZK010000767.1:0-51111 GCA_030522785.1 Platygaster equestris
TTAGGCGCAACAATTCATTACGACCATTAGCGAGAGAAATGTATTTCTGCGTAAATAAATAAAAGGAAAAATCAAAATCAGCTCGATTTCGTATCTGATGGTCACACACTTTTTTTCTTCTTCCAAAAAAGCTTATCTGTAACGCCGATCGCTTTCCATGGCGTACAACAAAATTATTGAAAAAATGATGTTCAGCATCTGAAAAATGATAATTTCTACATAAGCCCGAAAAATTGCGTTTAAACATAAATTATTCCATTTTTTAAACGGAATACACCTCAGGGCGATAAACGGCTGTTTATTATCATCCTATAGGACTTTTGAATAACCACGTTTATTTTCCTTCGGTGTATAATATTTATAAAAAAGTATATGTATCACTAGTACGAGAAAGTTTTTTTGACTTGTGCGACCGTTGTCTTCGATCTACAAACTTGCACTCGTGAAACAGTATATTTCGCACAAAGGGGAAGAATTTGGAATTAACAATACATCGATCGAGTAGAATCCCAACTTTTGCCCCTTGGTACGGACGATATTTTTCACAGTCCGTTTATTGAATGATCGATTTTCATTACGAACCTCGATAACGCAAATCATGGCGAGCACGACGTAAATATGCTTTCCAATCGACGACTTGATATATTCAATGCAGCCAGTATCTTTATAAACTATTTTATCACAACAAGGTGGTCTGTAATTGACAGCGTCGTAATCACGGTAATTTTTAAACCCACAGCATAGATACTGCAACAAAGACAACTTTGAGAAACGAAATCAAGAAGTTGAATAACTCGCAAGTTGCAATTCGGAAATTTATAATTTTTCATTTTAGAATTGGGTCAGAATTCGCGAAATATCAGCAGGAAAAAATAGCTATGCTCATTTTTCAGCGAATATTCGAAGAAACGATAAATTATGACTATCGAAACACCAAACAAAAATTTTTTTCCAACAAAGTTATTGTAAAATAAAATTTTCGGTAACTTTATCAACAAAGTCGTTTTACTTAGCGGAGACCGGGGCTGGCTGGCCAATGGGGCAGGTTGGCCAATGCTTCGTTTTTAAATACCGGGAATGTTTATAAAGCCACCGTGTCAACTACGAGTGTAATATGTTGTAAAAAGACTTCCGGTGTAATTTTATTGCATTGTGCGAACGTGCGCCGAAAATATAACCGAAAAACTGTTTTCTACTCGTGTTTGTAAAATTTCCACTTTCCGTTTTTTCCGTTTTCTGAACCAATAAACAATTGATTTGAAACCTCAATCTAATTTCGAAAAACATGGCCGGGGCTGGTTGGCCAATTCTGTGAAATCGCAAATAAGCAATTTTCAGTCCGCATGGAGTTCAAGAAAATGTATTTACTAATTTCTTGTTCCAATAAAAAACCAAACTCCGGTGGCTCAAACCAAAAAAAGTTTGGTGAAACGCGTGGATGGAGTTTGAATTTCTGTACACTATAATAGGAAAAAAAATTTTTTGAACGTGATAATTACAGTAGGCTTCGATTGAAAAATTATTTAGTTGGTGAATAAGTGAATCAGATGTCTTTTTTTTTATTTGAAATGTTATTGTTGAATTTTATACGATTTTTTCTTAAGTTGGCCAACCTGCTCCATGCTCAGGGCAGGTTGCTCAATCCGTCACGTGACTGTAAATATATTGGTCATTTTTTGGAAAACTAATATAAATGCATGAAAAAATTCACAGTACAAGCCGAGGGTATGCACTTTGACATAGTGACATCGAAAGTTTATTCACTCCAAAAGAGGAGTCATAAGAAATTCGTAGGTAAAAAGTTGGCCAACCAGCCCCGGTCTCCCCTACAAACAAATAAACCAATTTTGATGAAACTCGGTAATAACAAAGGTTATAGACTAAATTGTAATAAATTATAAAATTGTCTAAAAATTGATTTTTACATGACAAATTGTTGATAAACAACTGATTTTTCAATATTTCCTGGGGCTATGAAAGATCTGAAAAAAATGTCAGTTCGCAACTAAGGCCTGAAAATTCGAAATCCGTTTGAAAAAATTTGGCGTCACAATTATTTCGGAAGTTATAATGAAAAGAAAGCCGCGCGGCGTGCTCCAACCAACGCGGCACACCCTTGCCGGTGGAAAAAGCACGCCGCGTTGCTTTCCTTTTATCATAACTTTCGAAATAATTGCGACGCGAAACTTTTTCGAACGGATTCTGAATTCTCGGGCTTTAGTTGTAAATTGACGTTTTTTTCAGAGATTGAATAGCCCCAAAGCACATTAACAAATCAATTGTGCATCAACAATTTGTTAAGCAATCAAGTAAAAATCAATTGCCAGAAAATTTTCCGATAATTTATAAAAATATAGTTCATTGCCTTTGTTATTACCAATTTTCATCCAAATCGGTTGATTTGTTCGTAAGCAGAAGGACTTTGTTTGTAAAGTTACCGAAAATTTCATTTTACAATAACTTTGATGAAAAATTTTTTTTCCAATATTTTCGGGCGTTGTGATGGTCATAAGTTGTCATTTCTTCAGATTTTCGCTAAAAAATTAGCATAGTCATTATTTCGTGCTGATTTCACGAATTCTGACCCAATTTCGAAATTTAGATGTTACAGGACTTTTTGGATGGAAATGTAAAATTGGGATTGGATGTGGATTTTTGAATTATCCATTTCAAGAATCTTCGATTTCAATAGGATTTAGATTTTGGGTTTTGCAAGATTTTTTAGATAGGAATTTTGGATTTGGATTTTAGATTCTGATAGGATTTGGATTTCATTAAATTTTTTGGATAGGAATATGGATTTGGATTTCTAAATTTTTAATTCCAGAATTTCAAATTTCGATACAATTTGGACTTTGAATTCCACAGGATTTTTTTTGATAGGAATTTCGGATTTGAATTCCCAAATTTTCCGTATTTCAGATTTTGATAGAATTTGGATTTTATAAAAACTTTCGGATAGGAATTGTGGATATAGATTTTGGATTTCGATAGGATTTGAATTTTATGAAACTTTTTGGATAGGAATTATGGATTTCTGAATTCTTCATTTTTAAATTTTGGATCTCGATAGAAGTTGGATTTTGGATTTTTTAGGATTTTTTTGATAGGGATTTAGGATTGAGGATTTCAAAACGTTCCATTCATATAAGAATGTTGGATTTCAAGAGAATTCGGATTTTTTGAATACTATGCAATGATATATCATTGCTCGTGACCCAGCAGGGTAGGAATTTTGAATTCGGATTGGATAGGGATTTAGGATTTAGATTTGAATGTCTTAATTTCCCACTTATCTACGAATTTTGGATTTTAATAGGATTTGAAAGGATTTGGATTTTATAGGACTTTTCAAATAGGAATTTTGGATTTGGATTTATGAATTTTTCATTTCAGAATTTCGGATTTCAATAGAATTTGGACTGTATAAGACTTTTTAGATACGAATTTTGCATTTGGATTTTAGATTCCGATTGGATTTAAATTTAATCAGGTTTTGTGGATAGGAATTTTTGGATGTTCGATTTATGAATTTTCTGTTTTACAATAATTGATTCTATAGCATTTTTTGGATAAGGACTCCAGATTTGTATTGGATTTTGATTACTTAATTTTCCATTTATATTAGAATTTTTGATTACGATAGGATATGAATTTTATAGTTTTTACTATAGGAATTCTGAAGTAGGATTTGATTTTGGACTTCTGAATTTTACATTCCAGAATTTTGGATTTCCACATTTAGGATTTTTGAATAGGAATTTTAGATTCGTATATTCGAAGTTGAGGATCCTAAAAGAAACGTACTCATCAATTCAAAAACAGAAAATTTTGCCTGAAATCAGCTTAAAAACATTCGACAGAGTAAAATTACTAAGTTCAAATTCCGCAAACTTCATCTTTGATAGATTTTCCGAACTTCACCAAATTCTCCTTCAATTCAATCATCTAACTCCTTGGAAGCTTTATTTCGAAGTGGTTAATCAAGTCTTCGGGATGACAATAACAAAATCAAATGACTTACGTGTTCCTCGAACTCCTGCATCCCTTTTCTCGCCTCCTCGTTATTCAAGATATCGCGCTTGAGAGTTTCCAAATTCAAAATACCGTAATGGAAAACGAAGGGAATGATGATTTCCAGTACGACGATACAAATCATTAAAATAATGAACTGAAAAATACATTCGATACCCATCAGAATGGCATCAACATTTTTAAATTCATTCAATTGTAAATAAGCTTAAGGATAACATACCGAGATCAATAAGCATTTGCACTCTAGATAGGCACCACACTGTAAAAGGAGTAAATTAGTGTTTTATTTACTACGCCAGTGGTTGATGGTGACCACTAGGCTGACGCTTAATGAGTGTCGAAAAGTATATTTCGCATCAAGGAGCAGAAGTTGGACTTTTTACGAGTACATATCAATACATCGCTCGAGTCAAAGTCGCCTAAACTTGTAGTAATGTAAAATTATTGAAAAATTAATTCGAGAGCGTTTTTCGAACGAAGTGAATTGAATTTGCATTCAGTACAATCTGAAAATGCTTATATACAATCTTTGACGATTCTATTTTTGATCGTTTTTTGCTAAGTTTAATTTAAATTCTAAAAATTTGAAACTTCCGAGTTTCTCGAAAATTTTTGAAATTCGAAGTTTTTTCGAAATTCGAAACTATCGGGTTTCCTGAGAAATTTGTAATATGTTGGAGTTTTTTCGAAATGTTCGAAAATGGTTAAATTTGAGAAAGCCGCTTCAGTGGTCAAGAGGCCTAATTGCTGAGCGGTACTGCGCGGCGATTGGTCGTCTGAGGCTACTGAAGCGGAAGGAGACGGGTTCGAGTTCCGGTGGGGGGGGACCCTCGGATTTTATTTCTCGAAAATAATTTCCCGGGGTCGGGGCACCAATTTTTTTCAACATCGGTACCTCTAAGAGGGATTCGAGCCAGTTTCCGCCTACTTGCTGCGGGGTTTTCCATGGTTTCCCCCGCGGGTCGATGGAAGGATTAATCCCAAGTCGAAGTCAACACCAAGTAGGTAGGAGTTCCATGGAAGGATAATAAAAGAGGAAAGGTACCCATAAACTTTACCAGGTGAGGTATGGTGTAACCAAAAATTTGGTTCGAAAAAAAAATTCGGTTAGATTTTAGAAACATTCGTCAATGTCGAGTTTTTTTTAATGAAAAAATCCCAAGTTTTTCTGAATTTCGATAATGTGTATTTCTGTTATAGATTTGCGAATTTATGAGGTTTTCCTGAAAATTGAAATATTTTGGGTTTTTCGGAAAATTCGACATTTACAGTTCTCTGAAAATTATGAGAATTGTTAAAATTGTTAGTTTTTGGGAACAACCAAAAATTACGATTTCTTTTTATTGTGAAAATTCGATGTTTTTAATAATAATTGGAAATTTTTAAGTTCTTAAAGAAAGTTCAGAAATCCGAGTTCTTGAAAAATTCAAGTTTTTCGCGAAGTTTGGAAATCTCCAAATTTTCCGGAAATTCAGAAAATTTTGTGTCCTTTCGAAAATATGAAATTCCTAAGTTTATCGAAAGGTTTTATTGAGTTGTGACAAGTGACAAGTTTGGAAGTGCGAAAAATCGAAAAAATGGTCGAAATGAGAGCGGAAAAAGTACGTACTCACTGCGAAAATGGTATTTCTTTCGATTTTTCGCACTTCCAAACTTGTCACTTTCTGCAACGTTAATTGTTTATTTAAACAATTTTTTCGCAGAATTCGCGTATTCCGTCACTTGCATTATTTTTTTTCCATTAAAATAGGCCATTTTAGAAAAAAAAATTTTTCTCATGTCATTTAGTGCGTAGGAACTAAAGTGAACATTTACCACCAAATCTTAGGCGAGAAAATTCCAAGATCCGCCCAAGGTTCTTGACTTCAAGAATCTCGACTAAGACTGGCCCAAGTCTGAGAACAGAGACTCGAGTTCAATAATTAATTGTGACCATTTTTAGCGTCACGAGATTTATGTACGGCCCCTGATGAAGTATGCGGAAGTAAGCTTGGCCAAGATTTGTCCGAGATTCTGGCCTAGAATCTTGAGCAAGTCTTGGGGATGCCTTGCTCGAATTTGGTTTTATGGGATATTTTCCAAGGATCAGAGTTGATAGGGCATAATAAACATTGCTTACACAGGCGAAAAAAGAAACGACGCAAATAATGCTGCCGAGAACAATCAACGTAGTTTGTATGATGGTTGAAGAAAACAGAGGAATCAAGTCCTTTCCGCCCGCCATCCAGTTCAAACTTCCAGTGGCATAGAGGATAATTGTTATTCCCCCGAGCTGTGAAAAATGGGTATTTCGAAATTTCCAAAAATTAATAGAGATTTCCAAAATGACATCGCAGATTTTTTTCCGAAAATGTCTTATTTTTGTATGGTAGAATTTCGTAGTTCATGTTTCGAATGTTTACATGTGAAAATTTGGACATTTCAGTGTTTGAATTTTAATTCAAAATCTTGTTCTTTCAACGTTGTTTAATAGTGAAATTATTCGAATTAATCAATTTGAATGGTTAAATTAATTTACATCGTTTTTTAATTCATAATTTAGTTTACTAAACGTTTTTTAAGCTTTCAAAAATGGTTATTTCGAAATTTCCAAAATTACATCGTAGATTACTTCAGAGAAGTTTCTTGTTTTCATATGGTCAAATTTTTTTGTTCAAATGTTCAAGAGTTGAAATCTAGACATTTCAATGTTCCAACTTCAATTCAAAATTTGGTTCATTAAACATTTTTAATTGTGTAATTAATTCAGTTAGTGAGTCAATAAAATTCATGAATTCCAATATCAATCTTGAATTTAAACTTCAGTTCATAACACGTTTTTGAAGCTATGAAAAATGGTTAATTCGAAATTTCCAAAAATTATTAGAGATTTCCGAAATGACATCGTAGATTTCTTCTGAAAATGTCTTGAACATTTTCAAAATTTGGAAATTTAATGTATTGTAATTTGTGAGCATTTGCTTGAGAAATTCTATCCAGTCAGGAAAAAGAGTATACGAGTTTTCGAATTTTCAAGACGTACATTTCAAATTTTAGAATTTGTAATGTCTACAAACACGAATTCCGAGTTTTCCTGGCATAGGAATTTAGTGAATTTTATATTGACAAGATTTTCAATTTGACTTTGATCAACTTTGACTCGCGCTTCGAAATTCGGAGATTTAGAAATCTTGAATCTTAATTATGAAGTGCTGAAATTCTGATACTCGCAAGTTCATAAAACAATTTAAATTGAAAATTTCCAATTTTCAAAGTATCAATACTTTTTTTAAGTATGATTTTTTTAATCGAAATTTTTTAATTTTAGACTATTCAAAATGTTCCTACGTATCAAATCATCCCACATTACTCAAAATTTCCAAAATTTCTAAGTTCCTCGGCATTTTCGGTCTTCTCGAAATTTATGAAATTTTTAACATTGAAAAAAGTTCGGACAGTTCTCAAAAATTCCAGTATCATCCATATTTCCAAAATTTTTAATCACAAATTTTCGATGTATCATAAAATTTTTATTTCTTCAAATTTTGGATTATTCACGTGTCAATATCTTCGAATTCTTTCATTTCCACCATTTAAAAATTGCTTTATCGTTCATTTATTAATTTCCGTCTGTGAAGTACTCCAGATTCTAATTAATTTTTCAAAAATACAAACCAATACATTGACTGTTTTTCCAGTCATATGGTATCGAATATTCCATACATGTACGTAACAGTTAATTCTGTTCATAGTTCTATAAAAATTAAGGCGTTTTAAAACAGTATGAAAACAAATATTCAGTGAAAAACTCACCAACATGAGAAAATTCCACAGGAAAAGCCACAATTTTACAGTTCTTTCTCCACAATTCATGTTCTGTCAAATTTTTCGTTCCACTCGAACCGACGAGAACAACAAGCAGAACCTAAGTAAACTGTGTGCGTGGTCAAATTAACACTAATTGAGCACGAATTTGGTGATTCGCGTACAGAATGAATCGTAACGATAAATTAATATTTTTCTGTCAATTAAGACAGAAACTTGGAACAATGAAATGTTAACGACTCATTATGAAACCTATTATTTTTCATCATAATTGCTATATTCATTAATTGTGTAAATTATTCGATGTCGATCGATTGAAGTTAATTAAAATAATGCGTTTTCAAAATTTTTCGAATATTTCTCAAAGTCGGGTAGAAAAAGCAATTTTCCCAATGTAATCATCATTTATCAGCGCGCTAGTCCACGCCCACGAACAAATCCACGAATCGCTAGATTAATAAATACGTTACAAACAAGATTCAGGATGATAACATTTTCAATGCATATATTATGCTGAGTTGAGCTAGTTCCCTAAAGATAAATAAATTGCTACAATAAGGGTAAACGCGTTATTTACAACGACGACCTTAAATTCGATAATCATGTCCCAGACGTTATTCAATTTGGTAAATAAATCTTCGTGATAATAAAAGATGTTTCGAAAAATACGATGATCAATACAAACAATTGTTTTCAATATTTTATGAACACTTATGTTTTGCGTACGTGATATGTATCCGAAAAATTGATGTGAAAGTTAGAGAAATAATATGATAAAGTCGCAAAAAATCTTATAAATAAACTATACAAAAATACAACTACGTAAAATTGAATTTTTTTCGAAGATTTCGAGAATTTCCGAGGATTAAACTCTAACAACTTTGACTCTTATGAAAATTTCCAACATTCGATAAGATTTCCGAATTTTTTATATAATTTTCTTTTTTTTGGAAGGTCGAGTATATGAAAATCTTACAAGATCAATTTTTATACGATTGACATAATAAAAATTTTATGAGGAAAACAATGTGTCACGCGGAAATTTTTTTATGTACAACCTCAGAAGAATCGTGAATATTATAAAATATTAATGAGGTCGACTTTTTATAAAATTCGCGATTCAAGTTTGACCCTACAAAAACTTGGTAAGAAAAAAATTTCGCACGCGGTAATTTTTTCATACGTATTTTCCGTTAACAAGGTTTTAAAAGGTCAACGTCATAAAAATCGTGAAACTCATAAAATGTATCGTAACCTCGAACGCGAAAGAAAATGAAATCCCATCAGAAATCCAAAAATCGCATGCAATTCCGGAAATTCCCATAAAAACTAAAGTCACCACGGAACGATCACAACTTGAGGGCGAATTTTATCCAGACGATTACGTACAATATGAATGAAGCGGCACGATATCGAGAATCAACGTCTACTCAATCTACCTATGCATTATCTATTTACAGAAATTTCCACCACGGTGATCATAATTATGAATAATTGGCTAGTCAGGGAAAATTCCGACCCAGTCGGCATCGAAAAAACCGTAGAGAACCGATTATTCGTTGTTTACAGTTTTTCTAGATTTTTTTCCTAATCGAGCTCTCAAATCAATCGGTGGAGCTGTTGTTGACAAAAACTGCAATTCTAAGGATTTTAAATCTGCAAATTTTGAAAATTTCAGGAATTTATACAATTTTCCAAAATTTTACGAATTTCATAAATTTTGAAAATTTTGGAAATTATAAGGATACAGCAAATTTCGGAATTTTCGAAAATTTAAGGGAAAGTTTTCGAAACTGTGAATTTTCGAGATTCTGCAAATTTTCATAATTTCGAAAATTACAGAAATTTTGGATTTTTTTGTAAATTTTGTCAGCATCGGAAATTTCAAGTATTTTGAAATCCTCGCGAAATTCAAGACCGGTTTTCTACGATCTTTTCGACGTCGCCAGGAAATCTCCTGGCATGATCACGATAACTCGATTATCAGAAATCTGCGGCAGTGCTCAGTGGACAAAGGAACAACACGATCGAGAAATCCCATGTCAAAGATCGTCTAAAAAATTCATATCGTTTTAATGATGCCGATCTAGCCTGTTTCCTCGAATGACCGTCTATAAACTAGCAGACGATCATCAGTTCCAGTTTCGATTACATAAAGGTCCAAAAATTGCAGGCAACGCTGCCATTTTCTCTCTGCTTTTTCTAAAATATCGAAACTCGAAATAATATTCCACTCAACTTTCAAAATTCCTTCAACTATGTGAAAGTTAACAAAAAATGGAGAAAAATCTACTGACTCAAGTGAAAAATTAAAAATAAAAAAAAAACACCCAATTCAGGATCCAAAAAAAACTTCACCTAAAAATACGGATGGGAAGTTACGCAAATGTCTTTCTCTCACTCACAGGAGCAGTCGTTTGGCGCGAGAGAGAGAGAGAGAGAGAGAGAGAGCAAAAGTATCGCTCACAAAATTCCATCTACCTCTCGTCAGTTATGGCACAATCTTCTCGTACGACAAGTACGACGCTTACTAAATGAAAAATCACAAAAACTAAACGATAATAAGTACAAATTTCCTTTGTACCACTTACGATTGGTCATGTCCGTGCAAAGTTCCCGAAATGCGGGCTGAAAATCCGAAAAATTACCAAGCGCGTAGCCAGGGCGGTGGCGGACACCCCCCCCCCCCCCGCCCCCCCCCCCCCATCCGCCCATCTCCAAATTCTGGAAAATTTTTTAAATCTAGCACATGACAAAAAGTGTATTTTAGAAAAAATAGTAATACAACACTAATTTTCACAAAAGTCGGAGTTTTCGAGAAACTTGATAATTTCTAACATTTTCAATATTTCAAGATTTTCAATAGTTTTGAGAATTTTCAGGGTTTGGAGGATTTCGAGAATGTAACAAGCTTTTAGAAGTTTGAAAATTTTGGAAATTCCAAAAATTCTGAAAATTTTAAAATTGTAAGAGTATTGAAAATTCGACAAACTTCCATAATTATTGATATTTCGAAAATTCTACGAATTCCTGAAACTTTGAAAAACTTGATAATTTTGAACATTTGAAACATTCAAAGATGCTCAACGATTTCGCGAATTTTCGAAGTTTGGAGGATTATGAGAACCCCAAAAGTCTGAAGAATTTTGACAATTTTGAAAATTTAAAAAATTTCGGAAACTTCAGAGATTTCAAAAAGTTCAAAAAATTCTGAGGATTCAGGAAATTTTCATAATTATCTAATAGAACTTTACTTTTCGACATTGTTTAATTAATTTCAAGTAAAAATCATCTTAGCCCCCCCCCTCCCACCCCGAACTAAATTTTTGGCTACGTCCTCAGAAACTGCGCGAAGAATTGAATATTTTTGCGCCTAACGGATTCCCAGCCTTCGAATACACTCGAAACGGTGCGAATTTGTCTTTTCGGTAATTTTCTCGAGTATTTCATTTCTTATTACGATTTATCGCTACCTCTTCTTCGATGTCAGTAATCGAATAAGAGACCGTCCGAAATTTCGTTTCTTGTGGATCACAGATTTTCGTTTTCTTCTTCTTCCTCCTCACCACTAAAAATTTCCTCGCTGTCTTGCCGATCGATCGCGACGAATGTCGCCGCGAATCCTTTGCTCGACAAAGTTTCGTCGCTGCGGAATCTTATCAGCAGGGCTTCGTTCATGGAAATTATGTCGGATGTGTTCTGCAAGAAACCGGGTTCCCGTTCATTTCTCGTGTCTTTTCGGACATATAGATGTGGAATATATATTTGTATTGGTGATTTTTGGGGGTACTTGTTGGGTGATTCAGGAGAAATGCGACGACTGGAGGAAATGTTTTCTAATTTTTTTCGCAATTTACAACGATTTATGACAGATTACATATCAAATTATTAAAAATTTGATAAAGTCGATTTTATCAAACTTGCATGAAACTTCGAACTTCAAAATTTAAAATTGATTAAAATATGTAAAAATACTGGAAGATTTAGACATTTTATAATTTACAAAATTTTGACATAATCACAAAAATTTTGGGATTATTAACATTTTTAAAATTCTCAAAATTTCAGAATTTTTCGACAATAATCAATTCTTAAAACCTTGCAAATTTTCAAAATACTCAAAATCACTAATCCAAACGAATGCTGAAATATTTGAAAATTTTAAATTTACGTAATTCCGAAATTTTGCTACATGTACCGACAATTTGTTTAAATTATGATCACTTAAATCTTTAAAGTTTGTGAATTGTGGCATACATCTTACAAATTTTTTTGATATCATCGATATTATCCGAATTATGAACATTTAAAAATTCCAAAATTTTCGAAACCTTCAAAATTGTTGGAGTTGTAAAAATTAATGAATTCATCAAAAATACGGAAATTTTCAAAATTATTTAATTCACAAAATTCGTAAATTTTGAAACATTCACACGTTTTCTTCAATCGATCATTAACAATGTCTAATTTTTGAAAATTGTCGAAATTTTTCGAAGTACGAACATTTGCATAATTAAAACAATTTTTTGAAACCTCTTAAATGTTATAAATTCTCAAAATTTTCAAAAATGTCTAATTGCCCGACTACGCTCCCGAGCATAATCACCGAGAATAATTCAAAATTTCTCCCGTTCTAGAAATTCATACGAAAAAAAAAACTACCGTTCAAAAGCGAACTCCGCTTTTCTCAGTTCTAATTACGCTATCAACTCCGTCTTCCGTCCGACAGTAGCGGATAAGAAGAAAAAAAAGGCTCGAATCTCAAAAGAAAAAAAGTTGCCGTTCATATAATTATGATCGATGTAATTACCGCGTCGCCGCAAAGTCTTCCGAAGCTCGGGCCGGATGAGTCGAGGCCCGAGTAGACCTCGACGTAATCGTAATTGCAGTCCTTCTCGTCTTCCAAATGAAAGGAGATGAAGGCTAGGTGGACGTTTTTGCCGATCGGGGCTTCTATCGACCAGTCGCAATCAGATCTGTGCGCGTAGTTTTGATTGCCGTATCTCGCGTGAGAGTAGAGGTATTTCGTTTCCTCCGTTGCGAGCAAGTGACCCCCGCAAGCTTAAATTACGAGCTAAGTTTATACCCACGGACAATTTTTGAGATTCTTTAAATTTACGATATTCTAACAATCAAGAATTCTGAAAACTGGAAAAATTCTCAAACATTTCAATATTTACAAAATGTTTAAAAAATTTTAAGAAGTTTTAACAAAATTTGACAAATTCTCAAGAATGTAAATATTATCAATAGTCTCGAAGTTTTCAAAATGTTAGGAAGAATTTCTAAATTTTCAAGTTAAAAGTATATTTCATGAATTCCGGAATACTCGACATTTCTGAAATTTTCCAAGTTTTCTATATTATCAATATGTTCGAAATAATCGGAATTTCGGGAAAATTTCAGGATATTTATAATGTTTGGAATGTTTAAAATTCCCAAATTTTTTAAATTCTTTGGAATTTTCAGAATTCGCGGAATTCGTGCAATTTTCAAGATAGAAAATTTTTGAAAAATTCTCAAAAATTTCGATAATATCAATATTTTAGCAATTTTTGAAATCTTCTAAATTCTCAAGCTCTTAAAAAATATCCAAATTTTCATGTTAATCAGAATTTGCGGCATTCTCGAAACTTACAAACTTTGAAAATTTATCAATGTTCGACCAAGTCTCAAAAATTTGAATTTTATTAAAAATTTTTAAATAATATAAATTTTTCGAAATTTTATGTTTTTCAAAATGTTTGACATTTTTACGAATTTCAAGTTACTCAAAATTTTCAAAATTCGCAAGTTCCTCGGAATTTTCGGAATTCTCGAAATTCATGAAATTTTAAAAATTCATAAAATTTGAAAATTTTCCAAATATTCCGATATTATCGTTATTTTCGAAATTTTAAAAGTGTTTGAAATTTTTGAAATTTTCAAATTCCTCGGAAATTCCGGAATTCTATTAATCTATGAAATTTTCGAAATTAACGAAATACTCAAACATCTCAAAAATTGCGGTATTATCAATACTTTAGAAAATTTTTTAATGTTTGAAATTTTTTTAAATTCTCAAGTTTTTCACATTTTTCAAGTTCCTCGTAATTTTCGAAATTCTCGGAAATCACCAAATTTTAAAAATTAAAAATATCACAAAAATTTTCATAATTTTGAATCATCCGAAATTCCGAAAATTCTCGTAGTTCCTAAATGATGTAGAGTGTTACAAACGAACTATCTCGTACCTGTCGTGTGAGTGGCTCGAAAACCTTTTCTTTGCACCGAAGCGTCGCTCTTGAATATCATGTACATTTGATTCCCCGTCGCCACGATCGGATGCGGTTCCTTGTTCCCGCAGAATTTGCCGAGCAGCAGACTTTCCGGGGAATCCCCGTCATAAATTGCAATATGATCGTACGCGCATTCTTGGTGCTGCTCCACGTCAAATACTTGGAAGATCTACAATTATATGATACCAAACGAGTTCTCAAAATATTCGCATTCAGCACTCGCTTGGAATTCCGCAGTAAAGTTCCTTGAACTCGGTGCTATTTTGGACCACAGACAATTGGTAGGTACTTTCATCATAACTTTGGAAGGTTTCCGGGTGTAATTCGCGGGTACATCAATTTTGGAAATTTCAAGCTCCAGGAAATTGCAGAGATAATAGTTTTTTGAAACGTCAATTATTTGAAAAAATGGATTTCATAACTCCATGAGGTGTTTATCAGAACTATAATCACTAATCAAATTTCAACAAGACGATCGAACTTTTTAAAATTTAGAAACTGTTCAAAATGGTGAGATGGTATGCCGAATTTTATAATAATATTTCGAATTATGATATTTCATGATATTTAAAAATCGCCAAAATTTTTGGAAATGAAAGATTTGTTAAAATTTCTGAATATGTAATAAATAGGAAAATGTAATAAAAATAAACTCTACTCGAAAAATTCGATTTATCACAACTTATAGCGTCGAAAAAATGACCAAATTATACTTCCATAATAAATTAATAATTCGGATTTCAATTTTATTGCATCTGATTAATGAAATTTAATAAATTGAATTTTATTGAATTTGATGAAATCGAAAAATATAAAAATTTGATAAATGTAAAAGTTTCTGAAATCTTGTAAATTCTCGAAATGTTCGAAAACTTGTGCATTGTCGAAATTTTGAAAAATGTCCAAATTAATATAATTTGCAATGATGCTGAAATTGCCGAAATTAAAAAAAATGAATGGATTTCTCTAACGCCCGCGAGAAATATGTTATTTCAGGACCCTGTTGAGAGTGGGGGAAATAATAAATTACCTGACTATTGACGTACAGCGTGGGAGAAATACAGCAACCCTTGGGAGAAGTGAGTACTTCTCCCACGTGTTGATGTATTGCTCCCACGTACTGGCGAAGAGAACGTTTACGCAAATGTCGAGGATGTTGCGAGTCATTAATAACTTCAGTGTCGTTCTTGACTTGTTTACCTTTCATTTTTATATTGTTTTTCAATAGCTGTATAGCGATTAAGAAGGAAAACGTCAGAGTAATATTTCGAACGTCAACGCCATCTTGTTTGCAACGATAATGGAAACAAGATGGCGGACGAGCGACTCGATGTATTATATCGAAACGTTCAACTCCTCAACCCTAACATCGAAATCACAAAACTGTGTATTGCTGCAATGTTTCTGTTGTTGTTTACAAAAGCGTCGAAGACAGTCAAAATCAATCCCAAAGAAAAGCAAAGCGACATGAAGACGATGATTAGTTTGTAAGTCCTTGAAGTATGTAGCAAAGCTCTCGGGGCGATTGTTGCGTCAATCGATCAGGTAATCCATAATTTGCTCATGGAATCTTCTCCTTCTCCCACTAATCGCACAGTATACTATTGAAAGGCTTGGTAAATAACAATGAAGTATTGGTAATAATTAACCAGTTTGATACGATGCCCCGGCGTCGTCTCGAAGTACCAGACGCAGTCTTTCCTGCCGGGATAGTGCTCCGGGTAATTTGGCGAAGTAATAGTCCCTGCAGGGGCAGTGATTTCGTGCTTGCACCCCCCTTCCTTGCAATCGTGACCGTTTTCGTGAAGCGTGAAACCGTTGTGGCAGGAGCATTGGTAAGAGCCGATGGTGTTTCTGCACTCGTGTTGACAGCCTCCGTTATTGTTCACGCATTCGTCCATGTCCGTGAAAAACACCGCCGCGAAACCCGATTTTTGGACGCTGAATCGAATATATAACTTTAAAACTGCATAATTTTTAAATTTCTAAAATATTGTTCTTTATACGATTTCTTCGACCTTAAATTCTTGCGAGTGTTGCAATTTTGAACCATAGTGATTTCAATTTTTATAAAATTTTTGTTCAGTACAAAAATTTTTCATCAAGTCGAATTTTTTTCAAGTCGATTTTATGAAACTTTAATGAAATGTGCAAGTTTCATAGTATAATTTTATGAAAAATTAAAAAACTTTTCTCAATAAAAATCCGTAATTCATCCAATAATTTTGTTTCTAACGTTTATATATTGTAATAGTACATACATTATGTAACGAGGAGCGAAAATATGCTTTTTACGAGGCGACAGTTTTTGCGGCCGAGTAAAGAAGCATCCGCTCCGAGTTGCATACAGTAATTTTTCTGAAATTAGCGTAGAGAAGTGGTGCTTGTCGGGCTTAAAAAGGGAAGCGGAAATGACTCTTTTTCGAATCGGTGCACGGCGCACCTGTTATTTTTAGCACTTTTTCGATTAGGGGAGTATCGGATGTAAACACTCACTGAATCCTGACATTTCACTGAATTCCGCACTTGACTGCTGTATTGCTCAGAATTATTATTGAATGGAAAATATTTAATTGTATGTTTACATATGGGAACTGTCAAAACGAGACGCTATCTTGCCGGGCACCATCTTGTTTTTTTTCACGGACCAGGCAGTGAAAGATCTTTCACCTCCGCTCTTCCCTGCCGCTTAGAACATTTCACCGCCGCCCACCATTCACCGTTCGGAAAAGAACCATTTCCGCTCCCCTTTTTAAGCACGGAAAGCGCCAATTCTCAGCAAATTTCAGAAAAAATTATTTCATGCGAATCGCACATTTTATATAAGTTTTATTCAAAATCTCGAAAATTTTCAAGTTCCTTGTAATTTTCGGAATTTTCTAAATTCACGTTATATTCAAAATTGATTAAATTTCAGACATTTTCGTAATTCCCCAACAATTTTGTGATAAACAAAGTTTTTGAAATTTTTAAAATTTTCAAGTTCCTCGTAATTTTCGGAATTCTTGAAATTTACGGCATATTTAAAAGTAACGAAATTTCGAAAATTCTCGTAATTTCCAAACAATTTTTAAATGACCAAAAATTTTCAAGTTTTAAAATTTTTATATTCCAGTAGTTTACGGAATTCACGAAATTTACAAAGTTTTTAAATTCACAAAATTCTGAAAATTTTCGTCATTTTCAAACAATTCCGGAACATGCAAAGTTTCAAAAATTCGCAAAATTGTCAAGTTTCTCGTAATTTTCGGAATTCTCGAAATTAACGAAATTTTTGGAAATAACAAAATATCTATAATTCCTATGATTTTGCGACAATTTTAAAATATCCAAAGTTTCTCATAATAATTATCAAATTCTCCGGAATTTTCAAAACTATCTAAATCTACTAAATTTGAAAATTAACAAAATTTCGGAGATTCCCATGATTTTCTAACAATTTTTCAATATGCAAAGTTCGTAAAATTGTCGAAATTTTCGAGTTCTTCGGAATTTTCAATATTCTCGAAATTTACGTTATTTTCGGTATCATTGTATGAATATTTTATAAAATTCATTCATTTTTTATCGAATTTCATTTTTTTATTCGATTTTATGAAACTTTAATGAAATGTGCAATTTTACAAAATAATATTATGAAAAGTTGAAAAAAATTTTTTGCTCTAAAAATCCGCGATTTATAACGATATTCGTTCTTAACGTTTTTATAAAATCACTTCATAAAATTGGCACATTTCAGGAAAATTCGATAAAATGTCGATTCTTTAAGAAAAACAATGGAATATTTTAAAAAGTTTTCATAAAAACTATTGTATAAAATCACTATAGTGATGTTCTCATGTTCTTCCTATAGGGAGAACCAGCATGTCTATGTACTGATAAAGCAGTGCATCTGAGAGCTATCATAAATAAATGTCAAGCACGTTGACAAAAGCTCATACTTGTTATCCGAGGAGAAGACGATTTTCATGGAATTGCCCTCGGAGGTGAGGAGGGGGGGCAGCCTGCCCCCGCAGAAGACATTTCGCTTGCGGGGAATGTCATCGCTCAGTTTACTGGCCACCTCGACCCAGTCGTACTCGCACTCCTCGTGGTACACGTTATTGCCTTCCAGGTCGAAATGGGTGAAATTCAGAGTTATGCGGTACTGATGGGGCGCTATTATCTCCCAGACGCAGTGTTTGTTGCCCGGATAAGTCTCCGGAAACGAGGGGCTCGTAATGGTCCCGTTCGGGGTATCATAAACACCACCACACGCGTCTGCCAACATCAACATGTTTCGTTGTAAATTTCCGAAAACTCTCTAAATTTTTGAAACTCCGAAATTTTTAAGTTCCTTAACATTTTAGGAATTCTCAACATTTACGTTATTTTCAGAGTCACAAGAATTTACAAAATCCTCAAAATTTTCGTAAGCCTTGAAATTTTTGAAATTTCTAGAAATTGTTAAAATTCTTGAAATTTCGCAAATCCCCAGACGATGAAAATTTTTCAAAATTTTCAAACTTTTCATAATTCTCAGAATTATCGAAATGCTTAACATTTATTTGTAATTTTCGTATTTTCAAGAAAGAATTCTCTAAATCACTGAAAACAATCCAAATTTCAGATATTCCCAAAATACACAATGTCCAAAATAAAATCACAAAATGATCGAATTCCCGAAAATTCTGAAAATTTTAGAAATTCGCAAAATCCTCCAAATTTTTTAAATTCTCGAATTGATCAAGCTTCCCCAATTTTCATTATTTCTGAAATTTCGAGAGTAATATTTCTCAAATCTCCAAAAACTTGCGAATTTCGAGTCCCAAAATCGCACTCACTGTTCTACTTCCACCCCGTGTCCCACAACAGCCACAAATTCTCCTCACCTTCGCAATGTTTTCCATCAGAATGCAATTCAAATCCGAGTTTGCAGGAACATTCGTATCCGCCTAGAGTGTTGATGCAATCGTGCTGACAGCCATGATCGATTAAAGCACACTCGTCGAATTCTGTTCATACACAGAAATCAACGATTTTAACATATAAACAAAATTCAGAACCATATTACCAAGAAATGCATCCCAAAAACTAACAAAAAACACCTTTTTCAAATATTCCATCTCGACCCACATAAATTAAAGAATCATCCAAAAGTCTAGGGCTGGGAAAAATTGATGACAAAAACTATCGATAGTTATCGGTAGTTGAACAAAAATATCGACGCAGAAATGTCGAAAAACATTTGTTAATTCCTCCCTCCATAGCGCCAAGTAGGAAAATAAAAAAATGCAGTTTACTTTTTTTTTGACTAATTCAACTCAAATTAAAAATATATTATAAGAATCAATTAAATTTCTCGTCGTCATACTTCACGCATTATTTATTTACAATTTCAGTTTTCATGACTGACCAGTGTCGCAACTTAAAACTGACGTTATCTACATTCGTTAAATCCAAAAACTATCGATACTCACCGATAGTGATAGTCGATCGATAGTTTTCGACAGTTATTGAATTTTTCCAAGCACTATCCAAAACACTATTCCCTCATGATCCATCTATGCCCCAAGCTAACTTCCTTCAAACCCTCTCCTAGGACCAAAAATCATACCTTTCATGAAAGTCGCCGCAAATCCAGCTTTCTGGACAGAACTATCGCTAACGAATTTGACAAGGAGTTTGTTCCCGGTGGAGCGTATGTCGGGCGGTAGTTTGTATCCGCAATAAACGCCGATCAAAGGCGAGTCCGTGCTGTGGCCGTCGCGTACCTCCACGTAATCGTAGACGCAGTTGTCGTGGTTCTCGATCTCGAAGGACTGAAACTTGAGGGCAACCTGGTAGTCCTGGGGCACGGTCAGCCGCCAGACGCACTCTTTGCTGGACTGGTACTCCTCGGGGTAGTTCGGTGACTCGAGGTGCCCGACCCCGTCCAACTCCACGTCCCCGCCGCACACAGCCTCGTAATTCGCCGCGAAACCCCGATGGGTCACCTGGTTGTCTGACGTCACGTACGTCACCAGCATTCGACTTCCGGTCGACACTATCGATTCCGGGATTTTCCCGCTTCCGCAGTATCGACCTTGAATTCCAAAAACTTGGTACACGGAGCTCGACACTTGTCAGGGATCGTTGAAATGTTGACGATATCGTTCGACTTTTGAACAATTGTTCGTAACAGACCGAAACGTCGAACGATAGTTTGATGTTCAAACGACCTTTCTTAAAAGACGATCGTAATACACCGAAAAGTCGATCGATATCGTTCGATTTTCAAACGACCATTCGTAATAGACTGCAAAGAAGTCGATCGATATAGCTCGATTTCCGAACGAATATTCGTAATAGATCGAAAAATCTATCATTTTGACGATAGTGCTTAGAATCGTCTGAATAAATGGACAGTATTTTTTGTTGGACGAACGATCGTTTTCGGAATAATTTTTGGGATCGAATTACGATCAACTTGGATGTAATTACCAAGAACTGGGCTTTTGTGCCAGTATCCATCCCTAATCTCGAGATAATCACTACGGCAGTAGTCGCTTTTGAAGACATCCAGAGACGTGATGTTGAGTACGATACGTTCTCCGTGAGTGGCGGTGATTCGCCACTCGCAATGGTCGCCATCGAGTGGTGATGAGTCCCCATGAGTCGGGGAACCGAAGCTGCCATTGTTGTCTTGGAAAGTTCTTCCGCATTCTAAGGTAGCGGAATGAAAAACCGTCAACACTGGTGTCTCTTCAACATTATTCGGCGGATCAATCAAAAATTGATGCGACAATTTTTTGTTATCATAACTTCGTGGTATTATAAAGTGTACACTTGAAGCTCGAAAGTTGTCTCTTCGTCTGCCTTCTTCGATTTACGACTGTCTTACGGAAATCTTAGAAGCAGAATTTCTTGGTCATTTGTCTCACAAGAAGATAATTCGAGGGGTGACAAATTACGAGCTTCAAGTGTATTATTATAATCCAGATTTGAATGAAGGACATTGATATTCAGCATATTCGATGATACATGTTGCCATATCAAAATGTTCCGAAAAATGACCCTTAAGAAAAAGTGGGTTATCAAGTTCTGATCAGACGGTCATGAACGTTTGGTGATCAAAGCTGAAATATTATTGTATTATGTTTTGATATGTTTTACATACTGTGACATTTGTAGAGTAAATTCGTTTGAGCGATGTCTCCTTCACTCAACCTTATGCGCTGGCCGATTTCGGGTCGTTTTTTCCCGTGATTTTCCATGGGCAATATGGTGTCGAGGTAGGTGCCTTTCGAAAAGGTGTTTTTCGCGTAATGCATGATTGAGTCGTAGTCGTACGGCAGTCCGAGGGAATTCACTTCCTCGTCCGTGAGCTTGTTGAAGTTGTATTCTTGCCCTGAATGGGGAATTTCAGGTACATTCTTTAAGTGTTTCAATAGTTTTTTTGCAATTTATTATGAGGTTTGGAAAAAACATTAGGTACAGAAGACATTCGATGATGAACGAAATTTGTTCTGTGTTTGTGGTGGTCTGACTTTTGGGACTATTTTCGAAATAAATATATTTTTTCTAGCGGACATAAAAATCTTCTCAATGTTTCCTTTCAGGGTCGGAAAATATTATACCTCAATTTTTCTTATCTATTTCAAAATGAGTCTTTGAGTATAACAAGTATGTAGTTTCAAAAATGATGTTTCAATTCAAAAATGACCTAGAATCTCGAAAAAGGAAAGGGTAATTGTCATATGTATTATGCGGTACGTTTTATAATATTCGTGTTCGATTGTTTCGAAGTGATGTAAATCATGGCAAAACCCAATATCGTACCGTTCAAATTTGCATAGATGAAGTTTGTTTACTTCGCACGCGAACGGTGATAAATTTCCTGTTACTGGTAATGATCTTAAGAGCATTATTCTCTGGCTTGCTGTGATTTACTCGAACAGAATCACGAGCACGAGCAAATAATGGTACCAATATAAACCGAAAAGACCTATATACTATTGAGGGCTACGGACATTGATTCGCGGATGACGGGAGAAGCACCTATGGAACTGAATATTATCCAAATTTTAGGAAAATTATTAGATTTTTCGCCCAATGTTTAAAAGTTTAAAATTCCAGCCAGAGTTAGTAAATTTAACAAATCAATTAAATTTGGAGTTTATTTGAACATTATGAAGCTTTTTTCACTTTTTTTCGAACTTGGAAAATTCGAAAGTCGCGAAATTTGGAGTATCATTCAATCTTAGATAAAAATCCAAGATTTTTTGAGGTACAAGAATTATTAGAAGGTGCAAAAATTGTAATTTGTTTGAATTTCTGGGGAAAAGTGATTTTTTTCTGAATATTGCAGAATTTGTAGGGGGGAGTCGGGTACAGTGTGTCAGTGGGAACAGTGCGTCAGTCGAGTTTTAAAAAAACGACTAATTGTAAAATTTTGATTTTTTTATCGGTAATGTATCTTTCTATAGTGTATAGCCCCATCTAAGTTTGATACGATTTTCACGACTTTCTTGCCCGAAAAAGAGAAATAATGATTTTCGATGTTCCTTCTGTATCTTTTTATACTTACATTTTTTGTAATGACATCTTAATAATAAGTGCAAAAAATAAAAATCGTCATTCGTGAAGTTAGTCTGACACATGGAAACATTTTAATATGGCACACGACTGAGTCATACAAAAAACAGTAATCAATAAACGAAATTTTCTGTCGAAATGTGTACGGCGGGTACAGTGGGTCACTTCAAGAGCGGGTACATACAACACAGAACGATATAACGAAATGGAAATCTAGTAATTAGTCGCTCGTAGAGTGAAAACCGCGATGGAAGGCAAAAATCGAGCGAAAAAAGAAGAAAATACTCATTTGTATCTTAACCGTGAAAAAACGTACTTCCACAGACTCGATAAGTTTTTCGAAATTCGTGAAAATGTGAGATTTATTGTCTGAATCAACAGAAATATCATTGAAATATAACTGGGAACAATATCTAAGTATAGTGGTTTCTTTAAAGAAGCCATAATGTGGTTTAACCATAATAAACCATTGGTCATACATTTATGACCCGCTGTACCCGCCAAGTCGTGTACAGTGGGTCAAAGAGCACAATTTTTTGAAAAATCTGAAATGATATTTGAAAAAAATTTTTTCCCAGCAGAAAAATTACATTCATAACCGCAAATAGTAATAGATTCGTGCATAATTTAATTTAATCATCAATGAATATTTGTTTTTGCATAAAAAATGAAATTGCAACAATTGACCCACTGTACCCAACTCTCCCCTAGTATCAACGAAAATCGACAAAATTTATGAATTCATAAAATTCCGAATTTTTACGGCACTTCTGAGGATCCATAAATTTTTTCGAACTTGGAAAATTAGAAATGTTTGCGGAAATTATCAAAAACATTACTATCTTGGCAAAAATCAAAAATTCTCCAGAATTTGAAAAATTTCAAAATGTGCTTATATGCAGGTTTTTTCAATACTTTATTTGATTTTCGCGCAAAATGTTTCAGAATTGAGAGGTTCAGAGCAAAAGTGAGACGAGTAGAGACAGAAAATATGGACTTTCGTATATGTCTGGCTTTCTTTTGTTTCACTTTTGCTCTGAGCGTAGAATTCTTTCGCAAATACTGAGGATTTTCAATTTTTTTTCAACTTGAAAAATACATGAATGTGCAAAATTTTTAGTATCTTTAAATCGTGGCTGGAATCAAAAATTCTCCACAATATTCAAATTGTCAACATGTACAAATATTACTGATTTTTCAAATTGAGGGTGCGCATACAATAAGGGCATAGGCGCCTGACCTATTCTTTCCAGTAGGCCGAGCGGAGAGATACGTCAACAATCGGGTAATTCATTATTTCCCTCACTCTCAGCAAGGCCCTGAAATAACAGAATCCTCGCGGGCGTTAAAGAAACATATTTACATTAAAATCCCACAAAATTTCATCTACTATCAATTATTTAGCATCTTTCACCTACTTATTATTTCATCGCCCCGAAAATGTGCACACACTGCACCAAAATAAATATCCGTCATATGAGTAAAAGTATATATTCCGAAGATTCTATCCAATATTCATGACAAATTTTCGCGTTACACGAACAATCCGATGAATGTAATCGATTGAATTTCCATGCATGTACGTGCGACGTTTGGATTCTTACCATTCATGATGTTGTCCCGGATTATTTGCACGTGCCTATCACGATCTGGTCGCGTGTGCTCGTGCCAAAATCCAACGACGTGACCGAGCTCGTGCACGACGATGCCGAATTTATCGCAATTTTTCCCAATACTGATAGCCTGCGGACCGTTTCCTCTTTTTCCGACAAATGAGCAGCATCTGCCGAGCGGAATAAAACGATTTTCGATGTTTTATGGATTAATCATCCGTGGAATGACTTTACATTAAAATAGTCAACAAACTTATGAAACGATCATTTTTGCGATCTTCCAATTTTTCGATGTCTGAGTTTGATACTTGTGCAATTTTGCAATTTTAGAGTTTTTCATTTTTTATACTAGAGTTCGGAAGTGACGCGTTACTCTGAAACGTTAGATTTTCAGATCTAACGATAATGTAATGCGTTACTTCAATGACAAATTAATGACAACGGCAGCTAATCACTTTTAATGCGGTAACAAGTGGCGGAATTTTCGTCAGTTACTGATTCTTAGTTATTAAAAGTATCTAACGTTTTCAAGAATTTTGTAGTTTATAAGAATAGTCAAATTCTAGAGTTCGAGAGTTTCGAAATTTGGAAATTTCGAGTATTCAAGCTGTGCAGAATCGTTAAGTTCCAAAATTTTTGAATTCCTTCAAACATCGATGATTTGGGTTTCCAGAATTCAGAAATTTTGAAAAATTTTGAAAATTTTGAGAATATTGAAGTTCCGAAGTTCGAGAGTTTCGAAAGGGTATAGACGAGTTAGCATGCAAAAAGTGCTCCCAAAGGGAATCAAATGTCGAGTTGGCCGTTCGAAATCACATAATTGAAAAAAATTTTCCCTTAAAATTTTAACCCATTAGCCGCCATATTGGATGAGTTAGAGGGAGAAACGTGCATTTTCGGTTTTTTTTTTTTTTTTTTTTTAGTTTTTATCTTTTTGTAAAATCTTAAATAATTGGCCTGTCTTTTTTTTTGCTTAAATTGACCTGACTTTTTTTGAGCATTATTAACGTGAATAATTTTGTAAACTTTTTGGCCTGAAATCAAAACTCAAAAAAATTTTCAAACCTTTAATAAAAATTTTTGTGTGTGATAAAACTCAAGTACTATCTCAGTTTTTTTACTACATAACATTCACCTAGATAGCTCATATCGTGGATATTTTCAGATTTTTCAATTTGGGAGATCATGATGGAAAAATTTAAAAACAGTAAATTTTACATGTTGCAACTCCTGAGGCCCATTGAAACCTTATTATGCTTATGCGATTCGTCACAACAATTTTGCAGTATGAAGTTAAACCACTCAGTGAAAAAGCTCGTCAATTTAAGAGCGTTCCGGATAACTCTGTCGGTAAGGTAGGGAGTTGAATCGTAGTTTAGTTTTAACCAGTTTGGGTGCATGATTTGGGTAAAAAATTACCTCAGCAACAAAGTAAGTATTTGAACGCATCCACTAGATGCAAGAAAAATTGGAATTCCTTGTGAACTGTAAGCGTTTTAATGTTATAATATGCAGGAATTTTGAGCAGTTTGTTCACAAAAACGAAATGTGTAACTGTAATCAATGAGGACGATGATAAGAATAAAATTTGGCATGAACAACTGAAAACCGTTTTTAGTTGGTTTCAAATCAATTGTTTATTGGTTCAGAAAACGGAAAAAACGGAAAGTGGAAATTTTACAAACACGAGTAGAAAACAGTTTTTCGGTTATAAACATTTGCGGTATTTAAAAACAAACCATTGGCTAACCTGCCCCATTGGCCAACCAGCCCCGGTCCCCCCTAAACACCCTCTCCCAGTATTGTAATAAATCCTACTTTCACTTATTAATCCCGAAGTTCATTTATTGCTCGCCCTGCAATATTAACAGTTCCAAACCCTGTAATTTATACTCCATGCATTGTACACTTTTGGTGTCAACTTCCCCCCAAATAATCCACGAAAATCAGCAAAATCTCACTGATTCAAGTAGACAAATTTCCCTGATCCACTAAAACTATCCTCATTCCTCAACCATCACTCATTCACTCACCCGCAAGGCCTCTCGGTGAACAGTATGTAGTTCGGATGCTCCCTCGGGACTCGCTCGACGAACTTGACGCAAGTAAAGTTCTCCCAATGCCGCATGGCTTGTTTGAAGAGCGCCTTGTGAGCCCCGGAAAAATTGCCGTCGATTTCGTAAGGAATCACACCGTGGTCCCAAACGCGCTCTTTCCGAGCTGTCGCGGCCCTGCGGTTTCTGCCGTACTTCGATCGCTTGCTGACTTGAACCGAACGACTCCTGAAACCCGGAACGTCCTCGATTTGGCGCTTCGTCAAACGCTGATTCTTCGACGTATTCAATTTTCGTGGGTCGTCGGAGGAATCGCGGTGACGAACGAGGGTGATCTTCCGATGTTTTCGACGGTGGCGAAAGTTTCTGCAAAAGTTTCGCCAACTTTGTTTCGGGTTTTGCAAACACGGATTTTTAAAAGCATTCGAAAAGTTTCGAGGTAGGACGGTGATTCGATGTCGATCGAGGTTTTGGTTGACGATGTGGAGTTTTTATGCAATAATCTTTTTCTTCGTAAAAAATCAGGAATATGATGATTTGAAAATGTCTTTGAGTAATACAATATTGATAATTTATTATAATATTCAATAATTCAATATTGTAATACTTAGATATGAATTGATTATCATTATTGACTGATGGGATTCGCCCCCTGCGCACCAACCCTCATAAAGGTTTTCATTTACAGTCGCCTCTAGTTAATTTGCCTCTTTTTAATTTGCCGCTCCCCTCAATTCTCGGTAGAGCCTACTTTTTGTTGAACATACCATGTCGCCTCAAGTACCCTGGCGGAAATGGAAGTTTCGAAAAAGTACCCAGTTCTTCGGAAAATGGTCAGTTTTTTTCGATTGACAAATTAAGTTGACATTCAACAAGTCAATTTTTTTAGTGCGAAAAATTCATTACACTATCAATTGGATCATTCTGAATCGAAAAGATTCCCTCGACTTTTCACGTAGCATGCGCTGTTTTCGAGTAAATAATTCATAAACAATCCCAAAATCGTGAAAATCACTATATTTTAATGGTTGTTATAAAAAAGCCAGTGACTACATTCGCGATTTTTTGACTTATTTCCAATTATATAAAATGTACTTTCCGATACTGCATTATTTTGTTGTAATATTATGCAGGGTTACGGAACGCTCGATCGATCCGGAACGTTCGAGCGTTCCGGAACGCCTGATCGATCCGGAACATTCCGACCCGTCCAGAACGTTCGATCTGTCCGGAACTCTTGACAATGAATAATAACACATCTCTTCTCAAAAAATGCATAGCACATATTATTATACTGCTATGCATTCTTTTCTCTTGATCGCTCCGAGCTGGAACGTTCCAAATTGGAGTGTTCCGGAGCGCTTTTTCCAGAACGTTCTGAAACCCTGATATTAAGCGAACGAACTTTTTTTTCGTTCATTGTAAAAATAGGATAAATCGATCAAAAATGTAAAATCGCTCGTTTTTTTATAACAACCATTGGAATATAGTAATTTTTACGATTTTTTTATTGTTAATTTATTATTTATTCGAAAACAACGCTTTCTACGTAAAAAGTAAAGGGGACCTTTTTGATTCAGAATGAGCCAATTTGTGATAAGATGATTTTTTTGTATTAAAAAAGTCGACTCGTGAATTTTTAACTTAATTTGTTAATTGGAAAAAAGTTGACAATTTTTCCGAAAAAGTATCCAGGATATTTTTGTTCAGGAGGTTGAAAATTTCCATTTCTACCTAGAGTACTTGCGGCGACTCGGTATGTCCAAGAAAAAGTGTTACTGAGACTTGGATCATTATTTGTGCTGATGCGCGCGGCAAATTAAAAAGAGAGCGCAATGAATCGTATCGAGCTCGAGAGTGCGCGAGAGTGGGGGGCCATAAAATACTCCCCTAACGGTCCTAGACGCGGCAAATTATAGAGGTGACTGTATTTTCGTTTAACTAATTAATTTCGACTCATGAATTTCTATAAACGCATAAGTTTTATCCGTGCGAATCGTATAGTTATCATTTGAAATCGACGGGAATTAACGGGAATTAATTGAAAACTATTGCAGATCAATATACAGTGATAGGAGACAATAAGAATTAGCGGTAATTGGTGGGAATCAATATGAATTGATGGAAATGAATGGGAGTCAAGAGAAATACATAAGAATTCACGGTGAACAATAGAAATTGAAGGCAAGAAACGAGAATGAATAAAAATTGATGAGAACGGATAGGAATTGATGAGAACGGATAGGAATCGATGAGATTTGATGGGGATTGATGGGAGTTAATGAAAGTAGATAGGAATTTATCGAAAATAATGGGAATCTATGAGACTCTATGGGAATTAATGAGAATCGACAGAAATTGATTGGAATTTATGGTAATTGATACGATTCGATAGAAATTGATGAGATTTGAGCAGAATATATTGAAGAAAAAGGGAATTCACGAGATTGTATGGAAATCATAGGGATCTATGGAAATAGTAGGAATGGATAAGGATTTATATGAATCAGTAGGAATCTACGGAAATTGATAGGAATCAATGTATTGTACATCGATGGAAATCTCTGGGAATTAATATCAATCGATGGGAATCTATGAAAATTGATGGAAATTGGTGGAAATCGATGGGTGGCGAAGTCGCTTGACGGTGCGACTCGGAATCTTGGTACAATGTTAAACCTCGACGCGAGTATTAGAAACAGTACTAAATTAGGTTGTAAATTAGCAGGCTCTAGAAACCTGAAAGAATATAACTAACTGAGTATTTTGGTGTCAAAAGCGAGTGCCACGGTGGCGAACTCGCTTAACGGTGCGACTCTGAACCTTGGTACAAGGTGAAACCCCGACGATGGTATCAGAAAAAGTACTAAATTAGGTCAGAAGTTAGCAGGCACTAGAAACCTAGAAGTATGTAACTAACTGAGTATTTTGGTGTTAAAAACGAGTGCCACGGTGGCGAACTCGCTTGACGGTGCGACTCTGTATCTTAGTAGAACATTAAACCTCGACGCCAGTAGTAGTAAAACCACTGAATTAGGTCAGAAGTTAGCAGGCTCTAGAAACCTGTAAGAATATAACTAACTGAGTATTTTGCAGTTAAAAACGAGTGACATGGTGGCGAATTGTCAGTCCAACACGACTGACATAAAATTTAAGTACAAAATAAGTTACGCAATATTACGGAATGAGTTCGTCAATATTCGTAATTTTTTTACCCCCCCCCCCCCCCCCCCCCCCCCCCCCCCCTTCCTCCCCCCTCTCACCCCCCCCCCCGCCGCCCCCCCCCGCCCCCGCTCCCGCTTATTGTTAGTCATCATTACTCCATACACGGAGCAAATCTGTTCCGCCGGCCCTGCTCCGGGCTGTCAATAAAGCCCCGGCACGGCCGTTACATATGGACGCGCCGCATGTACACATGCAGCCGAGTTAATCCAGATACGCGCTCGGGACCAAGTGGGAAATTAGATTGGCAAAAACGACGGAAAATTTGAATCGAAACGAGAAAAGTTGCACGCTCCGGCGCGATTTCGCAATGGGCGAAAAATTCGTAACGACTTTTCGGAAAATTCGCTCCCCGCGAAATGAGGTCTCCCTCCCTCCTCTTTGGCGCGATATGACGCGAAGCACTTCGGGCTTTATTGCGTTTCAAATCGGGAAAGAGCCGGTAGTAATGGAAATTAGTTTTGAGCTTTTCGCTTTTTTTTTCTTTCGGTGGATGTTTTGAGGTGGGTAAATGAAATTTTTCAACGATAAAATGGCCTTTGTGTGTAGGGTTTCGGAAACAATGAAGTTTATCTCCGCGTGGGAAATGACGAAAACGTTATTGGGGGGCGGGGGTAAGAACGTACAAATTTGACCAAAAGTCCGAAAAATGTATGAATCTTCGAAATTTTCGAATATCCTGATAAACGTAGAAAATTGGGCGGAACTGAAATTTATTCAATCTTCTCGAAAATCCAAAGATCTTCAATTATTCACAAATCGCCAACATTTTGGAAAATTGGTAATTCTTCAAATTTCTGCAAGAATTAGTTTTTGCTCCGAAAAATATCGCAAATTTGGGGAACTTTTTCTGAACACTTGAAAATATTCCGAAATTTTGCCAAATTTCCAAAAATTCCTCGAATCCCTTCAAATTCTTGAAAACGCTCAACAGTTGCTAAGCCAAATTCTGTAAACTTCGCAAAAATGACGAAGGTAGGCGGGCTTAAAAATTTTCAAATTCAGGCAAAAATCTAAAAAAAAAAGATGAATCTTGGAATTTTTTCAATATTCTCACAAACCTACAAAATGTACAAAATACGTCAAAACTGGAAATTCATTGAATATTCTCGAAAATCCGAACATTCTAAAAAAATACATAAATCGCCAACATTCGGAATAATCGCAAATTCTTTAAATACCCGAAAATTTTCTTTTTTGCCCAAAGAATACCGGATATTTACCGAAACTTTTCATAAACACCAAAAAATATTGATAAAATATTCATAAATTCTTCCAAGTTCCCAAAAATTCCTCAAATCCCTTCAAATGTTTGAAAACATTAAAAAATAGCCGACCAATATTCTGTAAATTTAATTTCGAAAAGTGTCTGAAGAATATTCAAAACTCCAAATAGAGTAAAAAAACGTTCGATCGAATCATCTAACAAAGTTTCTCCGAATTTCTCTGCAAAATCTTCAAATATTTGAGTATTCCTAACAAAGTTGAAAATATTTAAATTGAAGCACAATCCTAATGGATGTATGAATTTTATCAATTTTCAACCATTCTCACAAACTTAGAAAATTCCCAAAAGTTTTGTCCAAACTTCAAAATTCATCTAATCTTCTCATGAATTCAAACATTCTTAAAAATACGAAAATCGCCAACAATCGAAAACTCTTCAAATTCCTGCAAAAATCAGTTTGTGCCCCAAAAATACCGCCAATTTGCCGAAACTTTTCATAAACACTCGAAAATATTCATAAATTCCCCCAAGTTCCCAAAAATCCCTCAAATCCCTTCAAATTTCCAAAAAGACACAAAAATGGCCAAACGATATTCTGTGAATTTGGAAAAATGTCTGAAAAATGTTTAAAGATTCACCAAATCAAGTTAAAAAAAACATCCAAAACATCAGTAAAAGCTGCTCCGAATATCCCTGCAAAATACGATCATCCCCCTGCACACGAAATATTTACCCTCGTCGATGGTGATGTCTGCGACGACGCTTTGAATGGCCCGCAGCACTCGTCTCTGATCTGGCCGTTGAAAAGCTGTCATCGAGAGCTGTCACGCCGAGTTCTTGGATCCCGGTACTTTCGGAGATTGCGGGAGACGTGGTTAAAATACCATCGGGGTTATTCGGCGTGGATGTCGTCGCCGCCGCCGCCGCCGCCGCCGCCGCTAACGAGTCCGTCGTTACTTCCATCACGGACACGTCGGGCTTGATTTTACGCCCTTTGCTGTGCCTCCGTTTCACCGTTTGCGTTGTGGCTTCTAATCCACTGTCGGGGCAATTATTTCCTTCGCTCATTACAAGATTCCTCAACAACTTCACACTTGTTTATAATACACATTTAACTCGAATTTTTGATGCGACTGATGACTCTCAATAAAATTCGAGTTCTAGATTTTCTAAAATTATGTACGATTGAGATTTAAAAATTATGGAGTTGAAAAATAAATTATATTCGGAAAATTCGCAAACAAATGAATTCAAACAAAAATAGATAGAAGCTAAAAACAAAAAAACTTTCAACTTTTGAATATTTGAACGAAAATTTCCCAACTTTATACACGTTTGATATGGAACGGATTTTTGACAGAACTATTTCAAGAATACCTAAAGTCACAGTAGCAATGAAAAACCATGGATTTCCAATGGAATTTTGAGATGATTTTTCTTTTGCCATTTTCCGAAATTTGCAAAATCAACGGAGATTTAATGCGATCTACTTTCAAAATTCACATTAGTTGACGGAATCATTACAAATTTTTCGGAATTCTGGAAATTCCTAAAAACTTAAAAAATGTTGCGTATCCCGAAAATTTTGAACCTCAAAATAATCAGACAATAAGCTTCGAGTATTGTTTAAACTTGCGAAATTCGCAATTTTCGCAGAATCGTTAAAATTGAGAAATCTTGTTGAAAAAACAACAACAATTTTTTAAACTTTGTTAATGTCTCCCAACTTTGAAAACCATCAAATTTCGTTCCAAATACGTAATATTTGCAATCCATATAAAATTTCAACAATTTTCGAATTCGTACGAAAATAAAAACTTTGAAACATTAAAAATAAACGAAAAATTAGTAATTTTCCAAATACTAGTGAAAGCTAGTTTTTTCGGAATGTTGCGAAATTTTGAATTTTACCTGAATTCCAACAAATTTGCAGAAATGAAAAGTTTCAGCGGAGGTGGGAAATTATCAGACCTGTTCAACAAATAATCTCGAAGTATTTCCCACGTTTGCGACTCTTCCGGATTATTATTGTTCGAGCAATAAACAAAAATGTAAAAAAATAATCATTCAACAATGTTGCCGATCGTAGAAGTGGTCGCAAAATTGAGAGAGGATAGATTATGATACAATCTATGTTTTCTCCGTTTTGCGACTTTTCCGCTTTTTTTTCTGGCGGATATATCTAGAATTATCAATTTATTGCAATTTAAACAATGTTGCCGACCTCGTACAAGAGGGCAAAACTTAATAATTTTTGTTTGTACCAAAACTGAACTTTCGTCAAAGTTTGGTTTGTTTCGCAATTATTTCCACTTTTTTTGTTAAAATGATTGGCCTAATTCTTACAAGTATAAAAATACTACATTTTTAGACCTGTCTATACGTCTCAAAATGAACGTAACCTTGTTACGAACAATATTTTTTACCACATGTGTATGTTTTGAGCGTCATTTCAATACCTGGAGGAGCGGTCCTAAGGTTCCGTTTTCCGAGCGATGCTTGCGATGAGGCAGAAAAAACTTATTTTTAACCCATAACGGGCAAAAAAGTAGCATTTTTTCCGCTAGGGATTAAAAGTATGTTTTTTGTCCCGCGGCGCAAGCATCGCTCGAAAAACGGAACTTTAGGACCGCTCTGCAGATATTCGAAGACGCGAAGAACATACACGTGGGGTAAAACAATATATTAGCTGCTGAGATTTTTTGGCATAAGAATAAATGTAACACATTAAGAGTACATAAATGAAAGAAATTCATAATTTGATCGGAAATGCCCCACAGGTTCAGACGAAATTGCAAATGCTGTCAAAAATGGAGAAAACACTTTTTACAAGATGGTACCGTAGGATTGATGAAAAATATATGTTCTTAGGGGCCGTACACAAATTACGTAGGGCGATTGAACAAAGACACAAATATTGTTCGGCATGTGGTAAAAAAAGACAGACGTACTGAAAAATCTTACGTAATTTGTGTATGGCCCCTCACCAGAAAACTAAAATTTGTCCATTCAAGAACCAGTTGTTGCAAATTAGACACATTTTTCGAGGATGTTCCATGCAACAAATATTGAAAGTTTTTTTGGCGATTCTCATTATTCACGCATAATAATATCAGGATGAAAATCCTCGCGCCATTGTTTGCATATGCATAGTTGAATCATAACCAGAACTAACTTTTGGCGTCAATTTGATTCCGAAACATCTACTCAATTGAAATAAAACGTCAGTGATCGAAGTAGCCTCACTCTCCCCTACATAATCAATGTTTTTCTGTATCCATAAAATTTTCTCTAAAACTGCAAATAAACTCAATCGCAATCACTGCTCCATTCCCGTCGAAGGAACTAAATGAAGCCGGTTCATAAGAAGCCGCAAATTCGATATCTTCATTCAACTCGACTGAATGGCAGGAGAGAGTTCCATGAAATTGTAAAGGTAATAATAAATGAGGCATGAAAAGTACCTAATCTCGTAACCGTGATCTTCCACTTCAGGGATGGCGTCGTCATTTTTACGATCGTAAGGACTGGACGATTCGCCCATTCTGTACTGGTTGCGGTCGACCATAATCGGTTCGGATTTCCCGAGGGAAACGACTGATTCTTTCTGATCTGGACTCGGGCCATTGTTCATACCGTGCTCGTTCTTGAATTGCAGAATTTCTATAAAAAACTCCGGCTCTAAACTACGTATTCGCAGGTTATGGGCGTACAGATATCAACTCTTGTTGCTCCGAATCGTGAAAGGTACACGGTAAAAAAAAAAATGAAACGATTTTTCGCGAGGTACGCGGAGAAAACAGTATGGTTTCCTCAACCATACATACAGTAACATTTGCGCCAATCATGTCTGTGATTTGTACAACTGTATTTATGGTTGCTAGGACCATATTTATGGTTGGTACAACCATAGCTATGATTGATATGTACAACCATATGTATGGTTGTACAAACCACAGACACGGTTGACGTAAATGTTACTATTTATATGGTTGAGGCAACCATACTGTTTTGCTGAGGCCCATTTAGGGTATGGCAAGCAGGGCACGCACCATAGGCGCCACCCTAATAATTGTTGTTTTTATAAAAGTTTTATAAAAATCACAAATTTCTTATGAAACTCCATTTTTTTCGAAAATTGATTTTATAAAACTTGTATACAATTTTGAATTTTTAATAAGCAATATCATGAAAATTTCGATAGTATATTTCGCACCAAGGGGCAGAAGTTGGACTTTTTGACGAGATCGATTTATTGGTACCAGTGGCCAATCCGAAGGCGCCCGAGGATGGTCACGAGTGGCCAATACATAGATCTCGTCAAAAAGTCCAACTATTGCCCCTTGGTACATACGATATTTTTTACCACAAGTGTACGTTTTGAGCGTCATTTTAATACCTAGAAGAGCGGTCCAAAGTTCCGTTTTTCGAGCGATGCTTGCGATGAGGGGGAAAAAATCTACTTTTAATCCGTAGCGGGGAAAAAACCATACTTTTTTGCCCACCATTACTTTTTTGCCCGCTCCGGTGGGCAAAAAAGTATGGTTTTTCGCCCGAGGGCTTAAAAGTAGGTTTTTCGTCCCGCGGCACAAGCATCGCTCGAAAAACGGAACTTTAGGACCGCTCCGCGGGTATTAAAAGATGCGAAAACATACACATGTGGTAAAAAAACTTTGTTTTCTTATGAAAATCCGAGATTTACAAAAAATGTTTTTATACAGTTTTTATAAAATCATTTCATAAAAATCACTCATTTTAAAAATGTTCGTTTTTTAAAAACAAATACCCAATAATTTTATAAGGTTTTCATAAAAACTAGAATCACTAAGACAATTTCAGGGCGGCGGCGCTAAAAAACGCTTGAACTGTTTAAAAATTTTGAAGTTTTCAGAAACATCGAAATTTCAAAACTTCGAAATACTGTGAAACTTGAATATTTTCAGAGAAATTCGTAAAAACTTTACAATCCCGAAAAACTTCATAAAATGCCAGACTCCAACATTACAAAACATCAAAACGATATTCAAACATTCAAAACCCATCCAAATTCGTCGAAACTTTCGAAATCTCAAAATTGCAAAAGCTCGCAAATTCGAAGCTTCGAAATTCTTCCTAACTTCGAAATTTTTGGAAATTTTAAGCTTCAAAGTAATAAAATTCCGCAGAACTGCAAAACTTTCGGAATTTCCAAAACGTTAAAAATCACAATACTTAACAACTTTCATACTCGAAAATTGTCCAAAAATTGTAAGTGATAAAAAATTTCGGAATTACAAAACTTAAAAATATTTGAAACTGCAATATACTCGAGGAAATTCGTCAAAACATCACGAACCCTAAAAACTCCATAAAATTCCGGACCCTAGCATTTAGAAACATCAAAATAATATTAAAAACTTTGGAACCCATTCAAATTTGTCGAACTGCAAAGTTTTCGAAACTTCCAAAACCTCACAACTGCAAAAGTTTGCAAATTCGAAGCTTCGGAATTCTTCCAACCTTCAAAATTTTCGGAATATTCTAGCCTCAAAGTTACAAAATTCTTCAAAACTGCAAGACTTTCGGAATTTCCGAAACATTTGAAGTCAAAATACTTGACAACTTTCGTACTCAAAAATTGTCCAAAAATTGAAAGCAATAAAAAATTTCGGAATTATAAAACTTTAAAATACTGTAAAACTTCAATATTCTCGGGGAAATTCGTCAAAACTCCACAAACCTAAAAATGTCAAAACTTCCAAAATTCAAAAATTTCACATAGTATAAACTCAAATTTATTTCGAAACATCTCAATCCTTAAAAATTCTCGAAATTTCAAAATTAAAATTATTTCAAAATTTCCCAAAATTCTATAACTTTCACAAACTTGAAACTACCCATAAGGGGTGGAGCGTTGGAGGGGGGGGGGGGGGGAATTTAGTTCTGGCCCTGGGGGCCTTTTTGTGTCGATACCCCCTGAAAACCTGGTGCGATCATCTTGTGAGGAACTTGGAATCTTGTGGGGTACAGCTGAACTTTGAAGTGTGTTTTTGGATTGTGGGAGTTGAGTAAAAAAAGAAACTCACATTTTGTAAACGATTTTTCACCATTCTAACCTCCGAATTGGTACTTGAACATATTTTGTCGTTTCTCATGGTGAAAAGCTATGTTCGCAACGTTCACGGATGGGCTAATTCGACTCACGTGTTACATCCCTCGCCTTCGGCTCGGGATATAATCCTCACGTTTCGCCGAGTACCCGTTACGAAAATAGCTAGTTACCTGTTAAACCTTCTTCTTCAACTTGGAGTCCCTCTTTGAGTACTTCGTCGCGATACTTTTCCAATTTCTCCAGGTAGCTTTTGTTCAATTTTTGTTGCCGATACTCGGTTTCGTACTCGATGTTCGGTAGAGCTATATCTCCCAGGAAACCACCTGAAAAACAGAATTATAAGGGAGGAATGAAAATTTGTAATCTTTGCAAATATATCCAGGAACTACTCAAATTTCGAAATTTTAAAACCTTTCCCTGCTTAAACATACCCGGCCTTTTCCAACCGATCGGGAACAGCCTGGAATTTTCCCGACTAGTTCCCGGCAATTCCCGACCACGAAATCGTGCTGGATGAGTTGTCACTTTTGCTCTGCTACTGCTTGCGTTCGTAGCCTAACGGTCAAGAGGGTGGACTGAAATCTGGAGTTCTAGATTCAAGCCCATCCTATTAACAATTTTTTTTATGGTCGGGAAATTTTCCCGGACAAAGTTCCAAGCGTTTCCCGATCCAAAAACTAGTACATCAGGAGGGTTTAAGCAGAGTTACAAAAACATTGAAGATTTTTTAATTCGCATATGATTCCAGGTCTATCTACCTGCGCTCCAGCTGACACTGATTCGGTCGCGAAAAATTCAAACATTCTGTGCTAACACTGGGATATAATTTTTTTTTTCATACCTCAACCATCTAAAGCGCGTTATTTACCACATGCACAGCAACGCAAAAATTTTGCATTGTGAACGGTGCATTAGGAAACGCGTAAAAACACTTTAAGAGGGCACGTAAGAATGGCAAAAATAAGCAAAAAGTGCCTTCAACGGTAAAAATGTCAAAACGCGAATGGTGAATGTGTAGTCAGGTTTCCCTTTTCCAAAAAAAAGGGGTGGCGATCCTGTTCGTTCAGTAAGTATTATTTGGGAATTTTTGGTGACGGATTATTTTTGAGAATTTTAGCGGAAAGGTGGCGAAGGTTTCGTGTCGGGGACATTTATAATTATTTTTAACAACCCTTTAGAGACCCCCCGTAAAAATGTCACGTCACAACATATATTAAAAAAATTTGGAACTTTGTTTTGAAACGCCTTCGAGCTTTTTCATGCGTATACATCAGTTTTTATTCAGAAGTTTCGCTGTTATGACAAGTGCCTTTTATTTTGTCGCATCATTGTAATTTTTAAGGATTTCAAATAGCAAGTACAGAAAATTGATGGATATTTAAAATAAAAAAGTTTTGTAGCATTTCACAGTGCACTCTCTTGCGCTTTTAACAAGTGTAATTTTTTTTCACTTCCAAGCAGCATTATTGTGTTTTTCACGAGTCGTGATGAAAAACATGTTCTGGGGGCAAAGCGGGGTAGGGCAAAGCGGGGTAGTGCACAACGCTAAGCGGTGCATTACCTTACTTCGACCCGCATAGCAGCGATATTGATGTACATTTTATTTATGGTGAATAATTATGCTTCATCATCAGCAATCGTATTTTTTTATCAGAATTACAGCAACCATTTATTTATTTGATTAACTTGAACCGCAAAAAAACTGATGTTCTGTCAGATGTAATTTTTGTATTTTTGTTCAGAAAAATGCAACAAATGCTTTTTCAACATCCGACTATTCATGAACAATAGGATCAATGACGATTACCACATATTTATTGATGCAACCATAATTATTTTCTGATTACATAAAGTACCCCGCTTTGCCTCGTGCAAGGGGCAAAGCGGGAAAAAAACACTATTTGAAGTCACTGAGAACACAATAACTTGACGTAACAGATTTTCGGAGAAAAAAGCGTTTTTTGCCGTGGCAATACAAAGTCAATACAGCGCTTCTTTTTTTCTGCAATTAATATATCGTCAAATATGCGAAAAAAATCTGTCAACCAAAATGTCCCCGCTTTGCCCCCTGTTCCTTTACTATTATTTGAATATAGAAAACAATGCAACTCATAACTGTAACAATGAATTTACATGAATGAATTACGTATAGTTATTTTATAAAAACAGTTAATAAACTCTAAAAGTCCCTCAATTTTGAGAAAAACAGAGTGTGACGTGACATCGGGGGGGGGGGGGGGAAGGAGGGGTGTCAAGACTTTATGACGACGTGTGACACGGGGGGAGGAGGGGTCTAAAATAAGTCAAAATCGTGTGACGTATGATATGGACGACCCTCAAGATCAGTCATTCCAATAGTACCGAATCCAAAAATTTTATAATTCGACTCTTCAAATGTCTCAAATGGATCATTCAAAAATCCAAAAAATGAGCCTTATCGATTCACTATCCATCCCCTTTTGAGCTTTCGCTATTAATATATCTCCCATGTAAATTAGTTCTGCACAAACAAGCTGCTTCTCCCAAACCGATATTGCATTCATCAAACATTCCTCCCGTGGTTTATTCGCTCTCGGGTGTATAAATCATACGAGAGTTCGCGAATCGTAATGCGAGCAGTTACGAACGCAATTTTAAGTACGAGCGATGCATGTTTTTGCATAAATCTTTGATCAGCGTTTGCTGCAATTACTTGTCCACTATCGCGAGCAGTGATATATCATAAAAGTAACGCTTATTCCCACTGTAAACATGAACGTTTTGTTATCTAACACTCGTGCTTGGCGCAAAGAGGAGAGAAAAAGTGATTAACGAGATTTCCCATAGCAGAGGGCGCGTTTCGTGTGACCTGCAAAAAATTAATATCTCGCAATTATGCAAATTAATTGGGGTGGGAAATAGCAATTAGTGCTCTGCATTGTCTGGGTTATTTGTTTCGTCCTGTTAGGATTGAATTTCCAGAGTTGAAGAAAAAAAAACGAATTTTATAAATTATTGCAAAAATGGACGATTTCGCTCACAGTCAAAAGAAGAGATGAAAATCGAGATAACTGTGAATTTTCCAGAAAAATTTTCGGAAATTGCTCAAAATGTACCTTATTTTAAAAATTATGAAGATTCATAATAATTTAGCACATTTAGAAAATATTTGTACACGAGGGGCGATCCACGCTGGGAGTCAACTTGGGAGTCGAACTGGGAGTCGTGATCCCATGACTCCTATCATAATGGGAGTCACGGGCAGGGCCGTCCCTAGGTTTTTCGGGGCCTGGGGCAAATGTATTGGGCGGGGCTCCTCAATCAAATGTCGCAATGTATAATAACTTGGGATTTTGACGTTTCAGAAATATTAAGACTCCTGAAGATATTGGAATATAGAAATTTTGAAATTTTACAGATTGGAAATTATTGAATTTTGACATTTTTGAAGGTCAAAACTGAAGGTCTTGAAGGTCTCAAAATAAGGTCTGAAAATTTTTTAATTTCTGAAGTTTGTACGTATTTTTAGGTTTTTTAAGTCTAGAATTTTCGAAATTTTTGAAATTTCAGAATTTTGAAGTTTTGGAAGTTATAAGGCTTCGTAATTTCGAATTTTCCAAGAATTCTCAAGTTCTGGAGTTCTACAAGTTTCGGAAATTTCACAAGTTTTTAAAATGTTGAAACATACAATTTTTTGAGAATGTTTCAAATATTTGAAAATTTAGAATTTTCAAGATGGAAATTATCAACTTTCGACATTTTTACAGTTCAGGAAATTTCGTAAGTTTTGAAGTGCTCGAATATTTTCCAGTTTGAAAGCCTAGAAACTTCGAAATTCTTGAAATTTTAGGGTTTGAAAGTTCATTAGTCTTGGAACTTCCGAAGTTTTCGTAATTCAAAAACTTCGAATAATTATGAAATTCTGAAGTCTTGGAAGTTTCGGAAATTTCAGAAGTTTTCAGAATTACGGAATTTTGAAGTTGTTGAGAATTTCCAAGAACTTGAAAGTTTTCAAGAATTTTAAAGGTACAGCATTATTGAGTTTTGACATTTTTAAAGTTCTGTAAATTTCACAAGTTTCCCAATATTCAAATATTTTGAAGTTTTGAAGCAAAGAAATTTCGAAATTTTTGAAATTTCAAGACTTTAAAGTTTCGAAGTTGCAGTAAAGTTTTGTAATTTTCAAAGTTTTGGAACTTTGAAAGCTTTGGAAATTTTGGAATTTCATGGAATTATGAAGTTTCAAGGAATTATCGAGTTCTGGAGTTTTGAAAGTTTCGTAAATTTTGAGAGTTTAAAAAATTCTGTAATTCCGAAGTTTTTTAAAATGTCCAAGAACTTTGAAGTTTTCGAGAATTTCAAAGATTATAGATAATTGAGTTTTTACATGTTTAAAGTTTCGTAAATCCCGCTTTTTTTGCAGTTTTTCGCGTATTTTAAAGTTCTACAGGCCAGAAATTTCAAAATTTATAAAATGTAACTATTTCTGAGTTTTTAAGTACTTCGAAGTTTGATGGTAGTAGATTTTTGGAATTCTCAAAGTGTCGTGATATGCGACACTTTTTTTTTAGTTCCAATTTTTTTAGGATTTCTTAATAATTTCTAAAAATGAGTGCAAATTAAAGGAAATTTGCGAATTCAATACTTTCAATTTGCTTATTTAATAATTTGGAATTTTTTTCGAAAAAATGAAAAAAAAAACTTTGAAAAAGTGCCTCCCCCCCTCTCCAAACCACTTAAGAAGTTTTAGATCGCGGAGAATCATGACTCCCAAATTGGGAGTCATGGGAGCCGACTCCCATGACTTTCCTATTTATCGGAGAGTGAATCGCCCGCCGTTCGTATATTATAATGATAGATGACAATATTTATAAATTTTTCGAAATTCTTAGAAAATTTTCCTAATTTTTGAAAATATTAAAAGTGATCCGAATTTCTGACGGTCTTTCAAATGATTAGAATGTTTAAAAATCGAAAAAATTAATAGGAAACTTTTTTTCGAGTGAACTTTCAACACTCCACTCCCGAGTTACGATTTTAATTTCAACCGAAAAGAGTCGCGAAATTTATGATACGCTAAAAAAGTTGTAAGTACGGAAAAAACTGAAAGCTGTGATACTGTCTCGAGCAAACTGCAATTTTCCGCTCAAGCAGCTCGGCATTCATACATTATGGCCTGGTAGATATTAATTAATTGCTAGAAAAGTTCAGTTCGGCGAGTATTTCAATTTGAGCGTGAATATATGTGTCTGACGATACGGGACATGCTCTTAATTGATAATCGGAGAAAACAAACTCCGGATTACGATGACGGGAACTGTGAATGGAATTTTATTGAAACGCTGACCGATAAGTTTTTATCGATGAGTTGTCAGTGGGAATTCTTCGGCGACTGGTGTTTTGGTTCATTCGTATGGGAGAGATAGGGGACTAACAAGGATACCTCACGGCTAGACAGGTCACAGGCATTGAGCATAACCATTGATGCCATTGATGCCATTGTGTAGACCTATCGCATACAAACACTACCGTAGTGTTAATTTTACCTAGCGGAATGCACACTTTTTGAGTAATTTTGAAGTCAAGTTCATATCAAATGGTAAATTCCGGTATTTATTTTTTCGATCTTACTTCAATAAAAAATATGTGCTATAGTGTTTTTTGGCACATGAAAAACGATTCTGAAGTTTATTTTTCAATCAAATCAAGTTTCCATGCACTTTCGATAGAAACATAAACTGAAATCGATAGTTTATTATTCATGCCTGAAGCTCAAATCGAGCAATTTTCGTGTTTATCAATATCCAATTTTTTTTGCAATTTCCGATAGACTGATGGCCTGAAAATGTGAATGATAACGCTTGAACACGAACTTTTAAGTCGGCAGTAACAGCTACAACGGGGAGGTATTTGAGTTTTTACTCTCTAAAACATGAAAGGATTTTTCTGGGTTAGCTCGAATGAGCAAGTTCTTATTCATTATCCTTTTATATTCAATAACATCAATACGATATTTCATGTTTTCTCATCACTTATCACTTCACAAAAAAATTTCGGATCGTATTTTTAAGTCACTGAACATCTTGAAGGATAGCTGAGAACATTTGAGTTCCGATAATCTTCGCATATTTTTGCAACAAATATTTTGCGCATTATAGGTAAATTTTCTGGAAAATGCAAATAAAAATTATCAGAATCATCAAAAAAATTTTCCTCGACAACTTTAAAAAGTTAATAAAAAATAAAAAATATATAAATACATTAATTAAAAAGTATTGAAAACAACTGCATAACAAGTTGACGTTGAATTATCCATGGGATGTCAATAATTCCATGAATTAAATTCCAATTGTTTCGAAGAATGTTGGAACTCAAAAATATGATTCTAATTCAATCTGTAAAGTAATAAATGATAAGATAACATCAAATATCATATTGATGTAATTTATTATGAAATGATAATGAAAAATTACTCGCCCATTCGAGCTAACCCGGAAAAATCACTCCATGTTTAGGAGAGTAAAAACTCAAATAATTCTGACTCCACAATTTGTGTTCAACAGTGTTATTATTCACATTGTCAGACCATCAACCTATCGGAAATTGCAAAAAAATGTTAGAATATTGATGAACACAAAAATTGCTCGATTCGAATTTAAGACATGAATAAAGTATCGATTTTAGTTTACGTTTTTATCGACAGTGCATGGAAACTTGATTTCATTGAGCAATAAACTTCAGAATCGTTTTTCTTGTGCCAAAATACACTAGAGCACACATTTTTTATCGAAATAAGATCGAAAAAATAAATACCGGAATTAACCATTTGATATAAACTTGACTTCAAAATTACTCAAAAAGTTTCCATTCGGTTGGGAAAAATTAACACTACGGTTGTGTTTGTACGTGATAGGACAACACAATGGCATCAACGGCTATGCTCAATGCCTGTGACCTATCGCGAGGTATCCTTGTAATAAGTATTTATAAGTATTTACCAAAAATTCACGAATGAACCATAGATGGAAATTCTGGATTTTTCTTTATTCATCGAAATTTCCATGAATTCTGAAGGATTTTCTGAGGTTGTTAGACAGTTCTCCAAATTTTTGAAGAATTTCGAAAATGCCTGAAAGTTTCGAAAAAACACGATTTCAAAATTGGAGCTTTCATTTATGGAAAACTTGAAAAAAGTGGAGACCTAGATCGAAATTTGACGATAAAAAATCAACCCCCTTGAAGTATGGGAAAATAGCTTCATGGTAAAATAATACTTTCCACGTTTCAACTTCAGAGGCCATAAACTCGTTTGAAACTGGACAGTCCTCCAAATTTTTAGAAAATTTCAAAAACGCCCGAAAGTTTCAAAAAAACACACCTTCGAAACTGTAGCTCTTACTTAGAAGACTTTACAAGAGTGAAGACCTAGATCGAAATTTAACCATAAAAAATCAACCCCCCTGAAGCATGGGAAAATAGCTTCGAGTTATAAGTAAAATCATATTTTTTACATTTCAACTTCAGAGTGCCATAAACTCGTGCAAAACAGGAGAGTTCTCCAACTTTTTGAAAAATTTCGAAAATGCGTGAAAATTTCGAAAAAAAATACACTTTTGAAATTGAAGCTCTTATTTAGAAAACATCGCAACAGTGGAGACCTAGATCAAAATTTAACCATAAAAAATAAACCCCCTTGAAGTATGGGAAAATAGCTTCAAAGCAGAATCATATTTTTTACGTTTCTGTAAAGTAGTGCCATAAACTCCTTAGAACCCGGACAGTGATACAAATTTTTGGAGAATTCTAAAAATGCCTGATAGTTTCCAAAAAATACACTTGCGAAGTTGGTGCTCTTGTTTAGAAGACTTCACAAAAGTAGAGACTTAGATCGGAATGTAACGATAAAAAATCACCCCCATGAAGCATGAGAAAATAGCTTCGAAGCAATATCACATTTTTCACGTTTCAAATTCAGAGTGCCATGAACTCGTTCGATGAAATGCGGCATAATGACATAAGAAATGTCCTAATCGCTGCAATTACTCGATTACATGAGAGAAGAGAGTGAGGCCGGAAGGGGCGCCAATTTGGCCGCCATTTGTGGGTCTTCTTCCTCATCATTTCCAGCGAAGAAACGATTGCACTTGCGGTGCCTGGCGCAGGAACACGACGAAGCGCAGCTTCCGACGAGCAAGGTCTCCGACCAATGAAATTCCCGACATTCGCCTATTTCAGTGTTTTGCCCTCGGCCTAATATCGAAAGATTTTCATTTTACCTGTTTTCTCAGAGTTGACCTTCGATATGATGTGTGCTATGTTGGGGATACATTTGTCGAAAACGCCAAATTTTGTAACGGTTTTGAAATTCGTAATTTGAAGAAATGAAAAATTTTGAAAAAGATTCAAATATTTGTAGGGATTGAAAAATGTATAAATTCTACAAACATTTTAAACTTATAGTCTTCAATTCCGAAAAAGTTCTAGATTTCCGAATTTAAATATTGTTCAAATTCGATGTGCAAATTTTCCGATACAAGCAAAACTCCGAAAAATTCGCCAAAATGAAATAATCTCTGGAATTTTGTTTTTGTGATCATTTTTTCATTTTTTATATCATATTTTACAAAAAAAACGATAATTTTCGGAAGAATTTGAGAAACTTTGAATTTTTTGGATTACAGAAAATTCTTACATTTCTGCAGATTTTTTGGAAGTTAGGTAAAATTCGAAATTTCGCAATATTCTGCAAAAAAGCTATCTTTCACTAATACTTGGACAGTTGCCAATTTATCAATCATTTATAATGTTTTGTAGTTTTTATTTTTGTACGGGCTCGAAAATTGTCGAAATTTTCAACACATTGCAAATATTACATATTTTGAAGGAAAGTGACGTGTTTCAAATTTTGGGGACATTTACAAAGTTTGGAGGATTGCATTTTTTTTGAAAGATTTTTCAACTAAAAACTTGTCTAATTATTTTGCGACTAGAAATTTTCGGGATACACAACACTCTTCGATTTTTCTGAATTTCTGCATTGCAAGAAACAGCAAATTTCGAAAAAAGTTTCAATATTCGTAAAGATTTAAAAATTGATACATTCTGCGAAATTTTCAAATTTATAGACTCACATAATGAAAAAATTCTAGATGTCCCGAATTTTAATATAACATTTTGAAACCTTCAAAGTTTCAGATATCAAGAAAACTTGGCAAAAATATCCTTCATTTGCGAATTTCCGGAAATCCGAAAAGTTTGTAATGATTTCGTCAACTGATGTTAATTTCGAACATAGATCGCCTAAAATCTCTGTTGATTTTGCAGATTTCGAAAAATGGCAAAGGGGAAATCATCTCAAAATTCTATTGAAAATCTACGGTTTTTCATTGCTACACTTTAAATATTTTTCAACTAGTTTAGTCAAAATCCGTTTCATATCAAACTCGTATACATTCGAAAACATTCGTTCGAATATCCAAAAGTTTAAGGGTTTTTTCGTCCAAGATTCTGCCTATTTTGGTTTGAAACAACTTTTCTGCGAATTTTTCGGGCCAATTTTCAATTCCAAAATTTCTGAATCTCAATCGTAAATAATGATGGAAACTCTAGAACCCCAATTTCCTCGAAAATCATCAACTACATCAAAATTCGAATCAAATGTGTATTATCTGCGCCAAATTCCTCAATTTTTCTGAATTCCTTAATTCCAAGAAACCGCGAATTTCGAGAAAGGTTTCAATATTTGCAAAGATTCAAAAATTATCAATTCTGCAAAGATTTCAAATTTATAGTCTCACATTCCGAAAAATGCTAGATCTTCCGAATTTCAATATTCTTAAAACCTGAAAATTTTTGGATATCAGTAAAACTTGGCACAAATATACCTCATTCAAGAATTTCCAGAATTCCAAAATATTTTTTATAATGATTTCGTCAACTAATGTAAATCTTGAAAGTAGATCGCATCAAATATTCGTTGGTTTTGCATATTCCGGAAGATAGAAATGGAAAAATCACCTTAGAATTATACGGGGAATCCGCAGTTTTTCGTTTTTTACGGCGATTAATTTCGATTTTCAGTGATCATAGTCACGGTTTCATATTACGCTGAAAAAGGGGATGTTTCAATAATTGCTCTCGCAGTTGATGCAACGAGATACGGGAAATGAATGATGGCCGAGTATAAAAAATGAGGTTGATTCTCGTTCTACAGATTCTTCATGAAACGCATTGTAATCACCTAACTCGTTATAACGAGCTACCGCGGGTGCGTGTTTCGTATTGATTCGAGAAGAGAAGCCTCTCCACATCGCGGCGCGTCTCTATCATATCGGATTTAATGTTCTGTATGACTGCGCGCGGAAAGTGTTTCCCGTCGATTTTCATGAATAATCTCTTGGACCCAATTCCTACAAATTTTCGTATAGAAAGTGAAAATTATGTAAAATTCTGAAAGTCATCCCGAATTTCTCAGCACACATAGGGTGACAAGATGACCTCTTTTTTTCATCTTTTTCTGTTTTCCCATTGTAATAGTGCATTTTTGATTGCTTCGTCGATAGTTTTTTGAGCTATTACATAGGAACTGAGTAATTTTTTAGATTTTAACTGTTTTTGAGCTAAAAAAAAAAACAAAACAAAGAAAAGCAGGAATCTAAAATTCTCAAAAATCTCCACATTGTCCTGAATTCGTAAATTTTTTAGTATCTGCAAAGATTAAGAATTTTTAAAAATTGAGAACTTCCTTGGAATGTTCATAATGTTCAATTTTTTTTCAATTTTTCTATATTTCTGAATTTTTCGCAACTTTCGTATTCTTTGAAACTAACGAATCGCTCAACATTACGATATTTTTCATATTTTCAAAAAGATGTTACACATTTTCGAAATTTAACATCATTTTTGGAATTGAAACTAGGAACCCGAACGCATCCACTAGATGCAAGAAAAATTGAAATTCATTTTAATTTGAAGGCGCTTCAACGTTATAAGTTTCTTAACATTGCAATGTTCAAACGCAGTGTAATCTCACGCCCACAGTGAATAAACAATTCCAATTTTTTGCCCCTTGATGCGTATAGCATGATACCAATGTTTGTCGATAATTTTTCACCAAAATCATGCTTCCAAAATATATTATAAAAATACAGAACAATGCGAATCCTTACCTTTAACGACGGAGAAATCTGAAATTTTCCTCATATTATTTTAATTTACGAATAATTGCGCATTTTCAGATTTGATTTCCCAAAGCCCATTGATATTTAAATATATTTATGTCCTATAAAATTATGGAAAGGTAATGATAGAAAACTGAATATATTATACCTATACCCGTCGTATATTCATTGTCATACATTGTTACAGTGAGATATGAATGCGGTGAATACTATTTTTAAACATTTTCGTGAATTCAATTAATCTATCTGTTTCAGTTGCATTATGTTCGAAATTTCATACTTATCACTGTCCTTATTGATTACGGTTACACATTTCGGTTTTATCAACAAGCTAGTTGAAATTTCTGCATATTATAACGTTAAAACGCTGACAATTAACAATACATTTCAATTTTTCTTGCATCTAATGGATGCGTTCGGGTACCTAGTTTGTCGCTGAGGTAATTTTTTACCAAAACCATGCACCCAAAATTACGTTTAAAAAAAATACGATGCAACTACCTACCTTACCGACGGAGTAATCCGGAACGATCTTAAGTCAACGAACTTTGTTACTAAGTAATTTGTACTTCATACTACGAAATTTTCGTGACGAATCACATAAGCATAATAAGGTATCAATGGGCCTTAGGAGTTGCAACATGTAAAATTAGCTGTTTTTGAATTTTTTCATCAAAATCCCTCAAATTTAAAAATCTGAAGAATTTCACAAGATGAGCTATCTAGGTGACTATGCTGTAGTAAAAAAAAAACTGAGACAGTACTTGAGTTTTATCACACACACAAATTCGAAAAAATTTTTCGAAAATTTTTTTTAGTTCGAATTTTCTGCCAACAAATTTTCAGAAAAATCATAGACATTAATAATGCTCGAAAGAAGTTACGTGAATTTTTTCAGATTTTTCCTAATCATAGAAACTCAGAAAAAAAATAAAAACGCAAATGCACGTTTCCCCCTCGAACTCATCCAATATTAGGGCTAATGGGTCAAAACTTCAGGAAAAATTATGTTGAAGTATATGCTTCCGGACGGCCAACTCGACACTTGATTCCCTTTGGGGGCACTTTTTGCATGCTTACCCGGCTATACCCTTTACAAAATTTTCATAATTCTTGAAGTTACGAAAATTTCAAACATTCTTTACATTTCAAGAAATTTGATAACTTGGACCATTTCAAGATTTTCAACAACTCAGAGAATTTCAAAAATTTGTAGTCTTTTGACAGTTTTCGAAATTTTTATGTTAGAAATTTCAGACATTTAAAAAAGTTTCGCAATCTTGAGAATTAATGCAGATATCAAAATTCTTGAAATTCTCAAAATGTTAGGAATTTCCAAAATTTCAAATGACTTCTGTTTGTTGGAACATTTTCAACATATTTCAAGATTTTCGACTATTTTGATGAATTTCAAAGTTTAGAGGATTTTGAAAATTTTCAAACTTTTTAGAATTTTCAAGATTTTCAGAATTTCGAAAATTTTAAACATTTCAGCGATTTGAACAACTTTTGGAAATCCTGAAAATTTACAATACCTCTATAATTATTGAAATTTAAAAAAATTTTACGAATTTCTGTAATTTCGAGAAACTTGATAATTATGAACATTGGTAACATTTCAAGATTTTTAACAGTTTAGCCAATTTAAAAAGTTTGTAGTATTTTGAGAATTTCAAAAGTCTACAAAATTTCGACATTTTTAAGAATTCCAAAAATTTTGGAAATTTCAGAGATTTCTAAAAGTTTTGAAAATTCGGAGGATTTAGAAAAATTTTATAATTATCTAATAAAACTTCACTTTCCGAAATTGTTGAATTAATTTCGAGTAAAAAATCATCTTGCCCCCCCCCCCCCCCCAACGAAGTTTCTGGCTACGTCCTTGAATTGAATACTAACGATATAGGTCCTGTATTATAGGAATACAAAAATGCGATGACCGCGAACAACTTTATTCCATCCCACAAAGTTTGCAAAATGATAACAAGTTGCAACGCTGGAAAAACTGCACATTATTTTCCCATTCTGAAGAATCGCACACAATTTTTTCCATGGAAAAAATTGTGCACGCGAAATAAAAAATTCCCATCCATCTCCTTATCATTCATAAAGAACCTCTTCGAATTCCCGAAGGCAAAAAGACCCGAGCCGAAAAATCGCCAGTAAATAACTCGGCAAGCGCGATTCATCACCGTTATCGCGGTACATCGGACCCGCCGGCGCTCTTCTAAGTTTATTCTGACTCATCTGCGATGTCGGACAAAGTTTACCGCGGGGTTTTTCGCAAAAAATCGTCTCGAAAGAGCGAACAAAGCTCACTGAAACGAATCCGTTTTCACGGTCATTGCTTCGATGCAAAAAAGCACTGTCAATCAATCACGATGTATAGACAATCTTTGTTGCTCTATCAGCGCGATGCGGGAGATCGCGCGTTCACGCTAGATCAACATATTCGAACGCTTTATTACAAATTGCTCGCGAGGGGTGTTCGCGAGTCTCGATCCAAAGGCGTAGGAAAAATCAATTTCATATGTACAAGAAATACTGCTGCAGTATACAATATTTCAGGGGGGCGGAGCTCTCGGCTGCGCCCTTGCATCAAACGTCCATCAATCCAGCACTATGTCTTCTACATTTTCTTTTCCGAGAAGCCGTTGCTGATAAACTTTAACTCCTGATAGCACGAGTCGTCTTTCGCATCTGGTGTAGCTTAGTTTATTGTCTCGTTCGGCAACACTTTTTTCCTTGTTCCCGTAACATCGAATGACTTCCTGCCATGAGCACGTAGCCAGGGAGGGGGCTGAGGGGACTAAAGACCCCCCTAAATTCTGGGAAATTTGAAAAATCTAGCGCACTGCAAAAAAATGTACAGTCGCCTCTAGTTAATTTGCCGCGTCCGGGACCGTAGGGGAGTATTTTATGGCTCCCCACTCTCGCGCACTCTCGAGCTGGATACGATTCATTTCGCTCTCTTCTTAATTTGCCGCGTGGCAATTTATTTCGCTCTCTATATAATTTGCCGCGCGCATCAGCACAAATAATGATCCAAGTCTCAGTCACACTTTTTCTTGGAC
>JAPYZK010000768.1:0-22625 GCA_030522785.1 Platygaster equestris
GTTTTACGGAATTATATAGTTCCAAAGTTTTGACATTTTCAGGAAAATTGAAGATTTAGATTTCCGGAATTTAGAACTTTTGAGAAATTTTGGGGTTTTAAAATAAGAAAGTTCTAAAATTTCTCGAGTCCCCGATTTTTAGAGAGTTTTAGAGAGTTTTCGAGCTTTATGTCTTGGAAGTTTCGGAATTTTTTAAGTTTTGAGATGGCTTACATTTTTTCATATTTTTAATGTTCTAAAGTTTTGAGATTTCTAAGTTCTGACGAACTGAAAAAATTTTATAGTAACAGAGAATTTTCAAGTTGTCAAGTTTCGAAATGTTCACAAGTTTTTAAAATTTTGAAAGTTTTGAAGAATTTAGGAATTTTCTAGCTTCGGAATTAGAAAGATTCAGAGCATTTTAACGTTTTTCAGCTTTAACATTTCGATGTTGTGACGAATTTTGGAGAATTTTGGAGTTTTTATGAATTTTGAAGGTGTTAACGTGAAGATTTTCATATTTATGTTTCAGACATTTTTGAAAGTTGTAAAGAATTTTGAAGAACTCGAAACCAAAAGTTGAGTTTTGGACGAAATTTTTCCAGATTTTAATTTTTGCAGTTTCAAGATTTCAAAGTTCTGTCGAATTTTAAGCAGATTGAAAGTGTTGAAGAATTTGAAAGTTTTAACATTCTAACATCTTCAAAAGTTTTCTAAAGTTTGGAAAATTCCGAAGAATTTTAAAGTTTCCCAATTTCGAAATTTAGGAGTTTCGGAAAGTTCCAAAGTTCTCTGGTTCTGAATTTTTGAGGAATTCGAACAAATCTGGAAGTAGTTCAGTGCCCAAACTTACGGCAGTTTTAGAAATCCTCGAGAATTTAAAAAAAATTCGAAGTCCCGGAGTTTCAGAATTCAGAAGATTTCTGAGCTTTTTTCAATTTTTAAACATTCTGGAGTCTTAAAAATGAAGATTTATAAATTTTCACAAGTTTTGAAAGCCCTTTTTTTCTAACTCTCTTAAGAAATGTGTATCTAAATTCGCTCAGATGTGAAATAACCAGTTTGAAAAACAAAATTTAATATTGTTTTTTGTCCATGTTCGTCGATGTCTGAATGTTTAAATTTTCTTTGTAACATTCTAACTCTGGAAACTCCATCAATTCAGAAATTCCCTTATTTCCAAAAAAATACATTCAAGTACAAAAATAGCAACATCTTTAAATAGATTCACGAAAAATTTCTCAAAATCATCCACAAGCCCCGTTAACTTCAGTTTTCCACGCACAAGTTGAATCGTCAACTTTGTTCAAAAACCATTCCATCCCGAAACACTCCTCGGGATATATGCATAATTATAAAACTCGTCTGTAACCGAGTTCAACTTAATGATGTCGACTCTCAGAACAAAAATAATTGATGCTCGAAAACACTGATGACGTTTCGCAGTTCAAAACGAATGAAAGAAACTTCGAGCTTCCCATCGCGATGAAGGTAAACAAACGAGCTATTCGAGGGAGTAATATACACATCGACTCCCGGGCGAGTTCTCAAAATCGACCAACATTTGAACTTCCACATGCGATGCTAAATCGTCACATAATATAACTGGAAGCGTACGTGCAGCAGCTTTTCACCCATAACCAGACGTCAAGCGCTCGTATATTCTGTTTGGGGTAAACATAGGTCACATTTGAATTGATATTCACAGGTTTTACGAGTCTGAACACACCAGCAAAGTCAACGTTTATCAAAATGCGCGCCAGTTATAGCGACGCTAACTTTCATTATAACCAATTCACGCTGATTCAGCGAGCTAACGAAATTACGCAACGTGAAAACAGAGCACCCCTCATTCGAAACAAAAACGCCCCGTGTGTTTTCATGAACATCGTCACGTAACTGATAAATGCAACTCGAAAAACGAGGTATTCGACGGCTGTATTTTTCGTGTATTTCATTCGGTCTAAGGGAAATTGAAATAGAGACATAATTTTGAGAATATTAATTCAATTTTGATTCATATTTTCATATCAGATAACTTGTCGAGTTATTTGAAGTTTTTGAATTTTTCCTTTCAGTCGTACGATCCTTCAATAGACGATTGCTCCCCAACGAATCCTCCACAATTTAAACATAAAAAGATGTTTATTTTCTTGCTTGACAAAATCGATTGTGAATTTGCTATAAAATTGAGAGCATGATAAAAAACGGATGATAAGAAGAAGCAATAAAAATCGAAGTCGTATAAGTAAATACGCGAGATCGAATGGAAAGAGCTACGATGGGACCATGGAATAAGTCAAAAAGACAAAGTAACATGTGAACGACGACGTTTGACTTTTGTTGAAATGAGGGCTCCGCGCGTATTTGTGCAGCGCCCTTACGTTTCTTTCCCTTGGAAAGTCGCTCGGAAAATAGATTCGACGTCTTTTCATGCCATATAGCCGCAGATGCGTTCCATTTTTCACGAGGAGCGAAGCCGCTTCTGATCTAGTTTCTTGAATGGCAAATGCTTTATTTGTTTGCCAACTCATAGAGCTTCGACAAGATCGTCTCTTTCGCGTTCTGCGATATTCATGTCTCATCTTGAATCTCGCACTTTTTTTGTGATGCAGGAAACGTCATGTTTATTCCAGTATTAGTTTTATTGGATTCATTATTCTTCTCGTTATTCAGACTCCAAGAATTTTTCGATTCGTACAATACTTTTGAATCATCTGGCACTCAAGGTTTAATTTATGGTTTTCGGATTTTGTAGATCTAATTTGACTTCTCAATAGCAGAGTTTGGATGTCAGAATTTTGATATTTTGTATCTCTCCTATTTTCAAATTAATAAATTTTTTTTTCAAATTTCACTTTACCTGTATTATGTTATGTGTAGTCTTCCAACATTTTTTTTTTCAACGTTACTTGGCAATGGTGGAAAATGTGTTTTTCTACTTTCGAGATGCTTAAAATTTCACCATCGTATTGGGGATTATTGGATTTTATCAGCGACAGTTGCAAGCCAAGACAAAATCTCCTTTTCTCATTGTATTTGCGTCCCATTTGGCACGAGTTTTCAATTCGGCGTCATACATTTTGCGGATATTCTCTAACGTTATATATACGGGACTGCTTATTTTCTTCCGTCTCGCTAAGCACGTTTTCACTCTGGAAACTTGAGATTATTCCGATTTCCAGAGATTATAACGTTAACGATAAAAAAGTTGGAAATGCTGATTCTTCAGTTTTCAAATATCATCCCGGAAACGCTGCTGTTTCCAACTTTTGAATCGGGAAACTGTGTTTCCTGCTTTTTACGTATATTTCACGGTTATTGGAACACTGGGATTTTTTGAAGGAAATCTTGTGAAACGAAGAATGTATAATAATTTTCATGACAGTCACTATAATTTATCATTGAACTGGGAAACATTTTTTCCGCGTATCATTTTTTCATGCTTCTCAATTAACACGATTACAAATCAGCTTATGTGATTTTGAAATTATTTTTAAAAATATTATCAGTTTTTCTGAGTCAGGAAACTTGTCAGCTTCGATAGAGGGTGGATATGTATTTTTAAGTTGTATCCAGGTGCAAGAAATCATCCCCTGAAGCCCTTATTATAATTTATCAATTCTTTAATTATCCTCGTGATGATGACCCCTTATTTTCGTAAGGATCCCCACATTAGGTTCTTTGCGAGTATGAAGAACATAGCCGTCGTTTGATGGAACGTACGTGATTTTGGAATAATAAGTCGTTGGGACGCTGCATTAAACGCTTTAATCACTTTAATCATTTTGCACAACGGAACCGCGACTAGCGTGGTTTCCAGTTTGACGCAAACATAAATTTCGTTGGTTGTGACGCCTTCTGTGTCGCACAATACACACACAAGCCGCGGTTGTCGGTTATTAGAGACGACACTAAAGTTTTACCTCCATAGTTCCTAGTTCGCGGTTGAACAACTTTATGAAACTTCATACATATTTGCACATGCTATGCATTCCAAGTTCCTTCTTAACTGATCTTCTCGAGAAGTTAATGCGTTTATGCTTCCTATCCTTCATACAAAACAGGAAGAAGCATTGGGTTAACGGAGAACGTAGAAACATCATATGCTTTGGAGTTTGTATACATGTGTCGAACGAAAAAAAATCAGTAGAGAAAAAATGATCGATGGAATTTCCAAAGGAGGCCATCAATGCTTCTAAATATGGTATCAAATCAAAATTGATATCTTAAAAAGTATGGAAAACCGTCATTCCCAGAGTTGGTCGATGCTGTCGACGTCGAGCGTTTTCTTGCACGTGTGGTTTCACGTGTACACGAAAACGTGCGTGATTTCGTAACTCGTAACGTGCCAAAGTAGCAACACAAGCGTCATCGAGTATGGCGATGGAAAAAAGCGGACGAAGAAAGGAGAGTGAACGAAAATGTCAACGCTTTACTATTTGTCCTGCAACGGGCAATGTAACAGCTCTATTGCATATGGCCTATTGAATTCGCCACGTTTTCAATTTCGGGCTGACTATGAAAAGGGGAAGTCGGGCACACTCCGAGAAACATTTCACGACTTCTGACGCACTTCGGATCTTTTAAAAATATTGCGAGCGAGTACACATTTTGTGATAATTGAAAACGAAATTCATCGAAAAAAATTAGAGTACTGGTATCTCTGAAAGAATTTTATATCTCGAAAATGATAACGTAAATTAACTTACGTGATTTTATAATTGAATTCTCGAGTTACAGCATCTACAACTTTTTTAATTGAATTTTGCGGTTTTCGAATTATATTTCACAAACTTTTGAGTTAGTGATTTCTGGATGTTCTGGGTTTGAATTCGAACTTCTGAAACTGCTAGCAACATTCATGCAATAATTTTCTGAATTCTGAAAATTATCCAACATTTTTGAAGTTCTCAGAGTTTTCGAAAATTTCTGAAATTTCCAGAAATTCCTCAAATCCACGAAATCTTCTGAATTTCTCGGAATTTTAAAAATTTCCGGAAGTTCGAAGAATTTTCTTATAATTGATGATTCAAGTTTGATCTTAAAGTTACCTGATCAATAGGGTTTTTTATTAAATTTTTTTAACCCCAACAAATTACAAAATTCGTTCAATTATGAATGATAAAGTTATAGGCTTCACACAAAAAAATTTTTTATTCAACAGTTTTAAGATAATTCAGTCTTAATTATCAATTATTCAAAATGTGCACAAGTATTGTTCATAATGCTCTATATTCGCCGAAGATCGTTATTCTGAATAAACCCCAAACCATCGATGAACTCGAGTTCTCTTCCCCCCACAAAACGCAAGTTCCAAAAACCTCAAAGTGACGATAATCCCATTATAATCTAACTCGGAAACCTTCAAAGCCACCAAAAGGAGAAAAAATGCGCAGGATGTGATTAAATTTCTCCTCCGGCGACGACACAACCGGGAGCAGGAGAGAAATGTCGTTTTTGTGAAACGAGGCTGCGTTTAACGATATTCCTCGGCTCCTAATCCGTCAATGCACCCTAATGACGGGACTTCCTCGTTGAAAGGAAAACGTTTAACGGAGCATCTGACAAGTGGAAATTATTCGCACGGGCTAAATTTAGCATGAAAAATACGGAGCCCCGAGAGAAAGAGCGCGCACAATGCGCGCCCCGAGTGCTCTTTCCTGGGCGAGATTTTTTCAACGAGCGGATTTGCAGTGTGAAAAGCTTTTTCTGACGTTTCGACGCCCTCTTGATGCGATTAGGCCAGTGTGAGGTATTGTGGCATCCGAGATTTTTGGCCATTCAGCCTTCATTCTCCACGTATGGCCTGTTTATGTGATTTCCCAAAAGCTGGAGAAAGACTTTTGCTGCCGAGAGCTCAAACACGCTGTCGTTCAACAGGAGTCTTTAAAAATCGATCGATCCTGGGTAAACAAATACGAAGACGCTCGTCTAGTGCGTGTTAATGTTACTCGGGGAGAAGAGAAGCTTGCAAGAGCTTTTCGTGTACAAGTATTTAAATTTCAGAGGGACTTATTGCTTTGATGTCGGTATAAAAACTATAACGCTGTATAAAAACTGACAATATGGTTTAGAAAAATTACGTTTTTCAGTGTACCGAAAAAATTAAAGTGAAGGTTTCAGAATGTTTATTTACGGTGTGATTTTGGAATTTCTAAATCTCCCAAAATTGTGTATGAATGAACGGATGCTGGGACTGACTTCGCGTTACATTAGTATTTGTTTGTACACATATTTGCATATGTGCAGATGAATATTGGTATTGTATGTGTCGCGAATGAATGTAATCAGAGCATATGACAAATGCGCAGCGCTGATGAAGATAATTGACGAAATAACTGTTTGCTATGAACGATTCTTTGTTTATGCTAATTCCATTGCGATATTGATACGTTTGCATTTCGCATTTTTTCATTCATCCTTCCGATTGCGAATTTCATCACTCAATTGATGATTTTTCAATGTTTCGTTTTTTTTGTATTTGTTTCCGGAAAAAAAAAATATTATCATACACTATAAATGTTGCTTATTCGCCAGTTTTGGACTTGACACCGATCAAATGTCAGCAAATAAAATTCTCAGAAGGCAGAAACTACAAAAATTGATGAATTCCTATTCCTAAACTCGCCTTTTCAGAATATGTCGATATTATTGATTTATAGCTTTTTTCCGTAGTTCTTTAGTTGAGAATTGAATTTTTTAAAAGGTCTTTACAGTAATTGTTCGAGAGGTCTAATCTTTTCTCGATTAATAAAAACTCTATTGAAAAGCAGAAAAAGTATCCGACATGGACGTGTTCTCGGAGGAAAATTGGAAGAAGAAGAGAATAAATGATAAAAAGGCTGGGCAAGAACTCGGGGATTTCCAGCTAATCTTCTCGACTTTCAGCTCGCAATTAGAAAAATGCAATTGATTGTCAATAGAGATCCAATTGGGGGGTCTGGAGAGAGGTGTTCGAAAGTGCGAGCTTCGCCGCGATTAAAGGACGTATAAGACGGAATGAAAAAGACCAACAGGATTGCACCAATTAAGTTTCTGCAGCGCCGAGAAGCGTTTTCCACTCGCTTTTGGAGAATTTTCTCGTCGTTTTAGTCAAGAGGTTTCTGGCTCTGGTTGCTGAAAGAAAGTGCTCGAGTTATTTTTTCACCGATGTAGTGGATAGAATGTTTTTCATTTCGAAATAGTCAAAATTCGACTATTTTAATTACTCATAGTGTAGTTGTTTTAACTACTTAAGTAGTAGATTACTCTCGACAATAGTTGAACTCTACTATTTAATTTGTCATATTTTGAATAACTAGAATCAGTCAAATCATTCGACATCAAATTAGTCAATAGTTGTTATTTCTAAAAATCATTTTTCATCGAACTAGTATATCAAATAGTAAAATTGTATACTATTTATATAAGACAGACATCAAATTTGTGTTGGAATAACTTTGTTTTCTGCTGTTTAGTAGAGTCTTCGTATTTATGTCGAAAATGTACACGTTTCTTTCAAATTTGTTCAATTTCAGTTTTACAATTGTTTGTTTCTTTTTTTTATTTATTAAAACTTCACTTTTGGTGAACTACCAATTATATGTTCGGTGAATTTTGACTATTCCCAGTATGTCTGTCAGAATGTTGGAATTTTTTTAAATTTCTGGAATTTGAATTTTACAATAAAATTTATCTCTCGGGCGTTTTACATCGAGCTTTTTATCGCCTGCAATTATACGATAAAAATCATAATATCATCCACTTACTCGAGAGCGATGGTTACCCGAGAAATTCGATGTCTTTACACATCCCTACCCCCGAATGAAAAAAAAAATCACCATAAAGTATAACACATTGGGTGCGATTCCGCGAGGCATCAAAATTCAATCACGATATCGACCAGTTTTCTATTTCCCCGAGCTTTCGTCCGTGCCCGGAATCTCGTAAATCAAAGTGCGACAAATTCAATGATGCATCGCGCGCATTAGGTTTTATTACGGTTGCAGCATTTGGCGAATGAAAAGATATTATTCGCCGAGATCGGGAATTCGTAGCAGTTATGGAGGAAGGATTTGACGCGAGTCCTTTGTCGCGAGGCTGCGTTCTCTATGAAAATCTCCCCCATCGATATTATTGCCGTAACGTGTGCCGCCCTTACATCCGTAAAATCTCAAGCGAGAGCATATTGTGCGATGCAAAGTAGAGGCGCCGGTGCGGCAATAAATATCGGGCTTGTTAATTTCCGCGCCCTATCGCAACGCACGCCTGGGGTGTGGGTTATTAAAACTGCGGTCGGAATTAAGGACGAAAGCACGTGGTTGGGGCGTTAATCCCATGATTACCGTCGTGTTTTCATTATGATCGACGCGGAATACTCATGGCGGATTATTGTATCACTGCCTCATTAGACGAGAGCACGGGGGGTTGTTTTGTTTCATTACGTCTAGTTTTTTCTTCCGTTTAACATCATGCTTGTATTAAAATGTGTTTGCTGATTGATTGGGAGGTTTGAGGTACCAACAAATTATGGTGAATAAATTCGTGTTTACTTATCTGTTTCAGGTGAGTGTCTTCTGCTGACTTATTGTTTCTACCTGACGTATTCGAAAGTTGGGTCAGTGATGAATATTTTTAAAGCGAAATAAGTTAGAGCACGAGTTAGAAGCCTTTGTGCCCGACCGTATCAGAAATTAGGATTTATCGTGCTTGTAAAAAGGGCGGAAAATCGCCGTTTGTGCCCCAGGGCTGAAAATTGTATTGCACTTCATTGATCGAATTCGGTCAATGTGAACTTGTAGAACTTTGCGGGTGACGTGAATATTGGTATCTTCAAGTTTTAACTTCAATTTGGAAACTTCACTCAACTTTGAACTTTGATTCGGAAACTTCATGTTCAAAGTTTGATTACGCGAATTCGAGCTAAAAATTAATTCCCGAAACTTCACGATTGCAGTTCATATCGATAACTTAAAATCTGAACTTTAATTTGAAATCTGCAAGTTTGAACTTTAATTGTTCCGACAACTTCAAGGTTAGAGTTTATATCGAAACATTCAAGTTTGAACTACAATTTGGGAACGTCAAATTCGAACTTCAATTCGGAAACTTGAAGTTTGAAGTTGGATTACGCAATTTTGAGCTACGAATTAACTTCCGAAACTTCACAATTAAAGTTTATTGTGTAAACTTCAGAATGAAAGTTTATTGCGTAAACTTTACGATTCAGTCAATTTTGTGATCTTTACGATTGAAGTTTATTGTTGAAACTTGAAGGTTGAACTTTAATTTTGAAACTTCAAGATCGAACTTCATTTCGGAAACTTCAAGTTTGAAGTTCAAGCCAAAAACATACTTCAAAGTGAAAATTTCTTTCAAAACTTTGAATTTGAACTTCAATTCGGAAACTTGAAGTTTGAAGTTGGATTACGCAATTTTAAGCTACGAATTAACTTCCGAAACTTCACAATTGAAGTTTATTGTGTTAACTTCACCATTTACTTAATTTTGTAAACTTGACGATTGAAGTTTATTGTCAAAAATTGAAGGTTGAGCTTTAATTTTGAAAGTTCAAGTTTGAACTTTATTCTAGGAACTTCAAGTTTGGACTTCAATTTCGTAATTTCAAGCCAAAAATGAACTTCCGAACCTTCGAGGTTGAAGTTTATATCGAAAACTTCAAGTTTCAGCTGCAATTTGGAAACTTTGAGTTCAAACTCCATTTCGGAAACTTCAAGTGTGAAGTTTAATTTTGCAAGTTCAAGCCAGAAATGAACTCCGAAGTTAAAGTTCCTTCCAAAACTTCAAGTTTAAACTTCAGTTTGATAACTTGATGTCTAAAGTACAATTCCGCAACTTTGAGCGTTAAATTAATTTCCGAAGCTTCACGATTGGAGTTCATATCGAAAACATCAAGATTAAACTTCACTCCAAAAACTTCAAGTTCTTTAAGTTGGTAAATTTTTATTTCAAAGTTTCATTTCGCAACTTTAATCTAGAAATAACTTTCAAAAATTTGATTCGAAGTAATATATATATTGTACTTTTAATAATAAATTCCACGAATAACTATTTTAATTACAATGACATGATAACATATGATATGTTGATGAATCTGAAGTATCTCCAAAAATTCGTTCACCTCGAAAATATTACAACCCCACCTAAAAATCGTTTGCCTTAGGTAAAACGAAACACTCCGCTCTCAAAATATTTTGCGCCAAAAAGTCAGGTGGATCCACTAAAAAGCTGCCCCGTTGTTTTCGTTCTCGCCCGAGACTCGTTCACCTTCATCGCATTGTCTCTCTCGTTCCCCCGGCTTCCTCCGTGCGTCCCTCGCACTCGACTACGTGAATAAGCTCATCCCTTTAACTGCCGAGAACGCTTGCTCATTTCAAACAGATGTCCCGTTATGACTTTCGCCATCAACTTGTACTTCTCCCACACGGTTGTTGCGCGGCGCGACGTCTACGTCCGCCAGATGTCACGTAAAAAGTCGGGCAAGTGCTCGCAACAACTACTTGCGACGAGTACACGACCTGAGAGCGACCGCCTAATGATCGTCCTACTGAGACAAATGAACCCTTGCTCTATAAATAAGCTCATTTTGTACTTTCAACCGGCCTATTCGGGATAAAGTGCATGTTTTCTGAAATAACTACAGCTTTCGGAGGGAAAAATGACTGGGATGAATAATAATTTTACTTATTTGAAGTCATTGGAATTGGTTATGAAATATTATCGAAATTGGGGGTAGAGGGTAATTTTTGGAAGTGATATAAAAACAAGGTGTTGGAAAATTAATTCAGAAATCAAGAATTTTCTGTAAGATGAAGAATTTTCCTAAGTGGATTTATGAAATGCAGAATTTTCCTGATAAACAGAGATTTTTTGGATGTATTATACTCAATAGTGGAATTCCAGCAGGAATGCAATATCTAAGAAAGTCCTGGCGGCATAAAAAAACGTATAGAATCGTATGAATTTTGAACTACTTTAAGATATTCATTATTTTGAAGTTTGGTGAATTTTCTAATATTCCTGGATTCTTTAATATCTTAGAATTTTTGAGAGTTGAAGAATTTCTTAAAATTTCGAATATTTCCATATTCTTGGAAAAATATTACGAATTTTCGTAATTTTACAACATTCACGAAATTTTCACAATTCTTAATATTGTTAGGATCATGAAAATTTTTAAATCACAAAAAATTTGGAAATGTACTTAATTTTCGAACTTTTTTTAAATTACCGAAGTTTTCAAATGATTCGGAACTCACAAATTTTCCATAATTTCTTATTTCGTTTATCTTTTACTTTTATTTCTCATTCAAATGTTTCAGTTTTTTTATTCTTCAGTATACTTTCATTCTGTTATGGAATTAATTTTCCATCACTTCTATCATGTGTCGATTTTTCAAAATTGAAAATATTCGACATTTTACAAACTACCAAACTTTTTCGTGATAGAAAAATTTTTTTCGATGCTCCTAGAGACTGTAGCGTGGGTAAAGACATTACTCCTTACATTAGTATACACTAGTTACGCTCAATACGGAAATATAATCCGCGTTAAGTAATAAAAGGAAAATGATGTCTCGTAACGTGAGCGTATTCGAGAACACATTTTCTTCGGGTATGACAAAAGTTTCAGTCGAGTTATCCAAGTCTATCATATAAACTTTTCTCATACTCGGCAAAAAGTACAACACACCGGAATATACCCGCACATGGCGAAACAACGGGCACTCTTTTTCACATAAAAATTAATAGATCTCTTGTCCTTCTCTTGTATGATATCACACAAAACCAAATTTCTAAAAACCAACAGATATAATAGCGGCCAGCAAATTGTGTTTTAGGTTCTAAGTTGACTTTTTCCCATCTCTCATCGATTTATCTACTCTTTCAGAAGAAAATGAGCGTCAAATTACTAAAATCGAAATTGCCCTTGACAAATAGATTCGTACATCGCTAGGTTAGGTTTCAAATCTTTGGCAATGTTCCACGTAGTTCGGAAGAAAACTACCTAAATCCACTTCAAAGTAAATGAACTTTTCTCTTCGAAAATGGCAATTAAAAACCCTGGGAAATTTTTCGTCCGCCATAGTTTCTTCTTGAACTCATCAATTTTTGTCCAGTAATCGAAATATTTCCTCTCTGTACACCACCGTCACCGAATGACAAGTAGCTGCACCGAGACATCTAAAAAACTCGATTAATCCTTTCTATCGACTCAAGATACCGCCAATTTTCGAGCACACCGTATACGTGAGCGCAGTTTCCGGGCTCCCCTAGATTTCCGGATTCCAGAACCTCAATCCCAGGATACGTCCTCGGGTATCCTCCCCGGTGCTGCGTCTTCTTTTTTCCCTTTTCTCTATCCTTACTGGGAGTTACCAGAATTATGGCCCCGTTTCCGAGGGAACGAAGCCATCCAGATTTAGGTGGGTACGCGTACCTAACAACGTGTCACTCGTTCGCTGCGAGTGGCAGACGAATAGATACCGCTCTAGACGAGAAAACCGCGTGCTAGCGGATTCGGGGAAAAATTTCCCTCAATCCAAATCTTGATTCATTGTTCCAATTTATCCAATGGAAAATTAAATGTGACGAACGCGCCCGGAAAATCAATGCAGCGTCACGGATTCTCGTGATAACTATCAGCGTTCTTCGTTTTATGTTTTCGAGAAACTTTTCTGGTATTGGAAAGTTTTACCGTTTTAATCAGTGGAATATATTACCCTGAGAAGGGGGGAAACTGTTTTTCGCGATTTAATTAAAGTGGCAGAATGCAGTTGACTAACGTTTTTGATTGGGATAGTTTTTGAAATATTTTGGTCAACAATTTGGAAGTCGAAAGACTTGAAAGTTTCAGAAGGGATTTCCATCCCTTTTTTGAATATTTCTTCCATTTTGAATGTGTAGCATATGTAGGTTGGGAGGCAATTCACTTTGGAGCATGAATTGCTTATTTGCATGCTCTGCAATTAAGCCCTCGCGAGTAATGATATGATTGTATCATTAATTACCATAAGTGATTCGAAACCAAATGAAATGCAGGTATTACGCTGATAATTTGTCACTGGAGGATCACGTCATCAATTTCTCTACTGTCACGTCGAGTCGAGAGTATAATTTAGTGACCTGGATTGATTGATTCCATCCGTGTGCAACGCTGGTGTGATTGGATACGTGTGATTTTGTATACATATTTGATATGTGGCTGGATAAGTGATTACATATAAGTTTTTAGATTTTGGCTGTATGACATATTTGATATGTGGCTGTATAAGTGATTACATATAAGTTTTTAGATTTTAGCTGTATGACATCTCCGAATTTCGAGAAACGAATACCCCGAGTTAGGGAGTATCTAATTTTTATGTGTATTTGGATTGCTTTAATTCGGTCATTTCACAGATTTAACTGGAAATTCATGTTAGTTTAGAAATTAAAATGGAGCAGTTATGAAGATTTCACATTTTTGTTTTCAAACGGTGAGAAAGTAACGACAGAAATATTGAGAATTCCCAAAATTAAGGGAATTTTTAAAATTGTTTTAATTTTTGGAGTATCGAGGTTCTTAAAAATAATATTGAGAGTTTTCGACAGTTTTAGAGTTCCCAAAACTTCTGAAATTTTGAAGATGTCGACATGTTGAGAGGTTTCAAGAATTTTGGTGATTTTGGAAATGTTGATGAAAAGGAATTAAAAAAATTTCATACATGTGAGAAATTTCGAGCATTTTGTATAATTTTGGAAATGTCGATAATTTTACAAATTCTAAGACGTTGGAAATGTGAATAATGTTGATAATTAGTATTTTCCGAGAATTTTTGGGAAAGTTGAGAATATCAGAAATTTTTGGTATTTTGGCAGTTCCAAAGATTATAGAAGTTTTGTCAAGTTTGGGACTTCTGAAAAACCAGAAAATTCTTAGAACTTCGGAAATTTCAAGAATTTCGATAATTTTGGAAATATTTATAATCACGAAAATATGTACACATTTTTGAATAATTCGGAAATTTTCATTAATTTGAAAATTTTCAAAAACTTTAAGTATTTTTAACTTTAAGTATTTTTTTCATCCCAAATTTGAGTATTTCACTATTTACTTTGAACTTAAAGTATTTTTAGGATGATAAGAATCTTGTCTATTTTTAGTGAAATCAAATTATTCGGAAAATGTAAAAAAATTTCTGTAATCTCCTCAATTTTAAAAATCAAAGAAATATTGGAAATTCTTGAAAACGACAAAAATGTCAGAAATCACAAAATTTCCCAATATTTCAATACTTCGGCACTAAATCGTTCACTGTTTGTTTATCGACATCTGATATTTCAGAGTTTTGAACAATCAATCTGAAAAAAATGAAAAATGTAATCGCCGATTCCGAAAAACAACTCAATTGATGTTAATTTCATTAACAGCAATTTAGCGAAAATACCTAAAACCCGGAATAAAAGGGTGTTTATCATAAACACGAGAATGCTCGAAAAAACTAGAAATCATTTGTTGAGATGGTCGGGGAATTTATTCATTCCCTCCGCGGGACGTGTCACAATGACCGCTAACCCCGGATGAGTCGAAGAGATCTGAAGGCACCGCATCATCCCTCTCTCGATGATATGTATCCCACGGTGCCGACGCGTTCGAATTCCGCACTTTGCCGTATTGTGTCTATTTATTGCGGCACCCGCTGCGGCTCCTTTGAAAAAATGCAAGGTAGCCACTTTTATATCAGAGAAACTAAATCAAACTTCACGAAGGTACTAACTGTTCATCAATCGTTTCTCCGTGCGATCAAAAATTTCGTCCATTGTTTCTTAGTCGATAACTTGTTAAACTTTCCCTCGTTTCCAAAACCCAGATGTGAATTGCCATTTTCCCTAAATGTAAATATTTGAAATCGATCAGGGCTTCATTACCTTTTCGGAACGTGAAATTATGCGAGTGGAAATTCTTCGAATCACGAAGTTTATGGAAAGAATCTGTTGGAAATTGAATTTCACGAACTAAAGATTGAGATAACACTCTTTTTCAGAGTGTGAATGAAATTCTCAATTTGCTGACTTGAGGAATGAAAATTTCTGTTGAAAAGTCGAGCTATAATTAATCTTGAGCGTACAATGATATTGACAGTGATCTGGCCCGTGGAATATAGCTTTGTCGGTGACTTTTAAAAAGAATCTGCGGTGGTCAAAAGAAAAGCGGTGTCATTTTTCTATTGAGATCCAAAGGTTTGGATGTTTTGTACCACATTAACACGCGTTTCCGAACAAACAGAAACTGGATATCATCCAATTTTTCCGAGATATTGGTGATCCAGAATGTCATCATTTGACGGAATTCGGAATAAAATGGATCACGGCATATGCTATCCCAGTAGAAAAAATTATTGATGATCGGATTTGGTGAGAACTTTATTAGGTAGCTCAATAATTATTATTTTTCGTGTAGACCATTTGGCTAACAGCATCGTGAAAAATGGAAAACGTTTTATAAATAATACTTTATGCGTGTACTTTATACTACACTTACTCTCTGAGTACACCCGGATCGGGCTTAGATGAAAAGCCATCATATTTACGACCCTTTTATGAAGGGCTCATGAATTAGTTCGTGAAAAATGGAGCAAAAGTCGTACTTTTCGAAGTATTTTGTATTTTTGAAACATTTGAATGAGCTTTTTTTGGGAAATAAGAGTTTTTTCGAAAATTTTTTCGTTTTATGATAGAGGTTTATAGCTTCTTTTCGTTTTTTTCTGATAGAAGAATCTCCTGCACAACGTAGAAATTGATCAATCGGAAATAGTTCTTCGAAAATGTTATAGTTTTTGCTGTTTTTAGTCAAGGACAAGTTTAAAACTACATTTATCCCTAAGGCTGAATATATGCCATCACTTCACTCGTTTTCTGGGTCGGTTTGTCCACGATGTTTCACGCGGCATATTTGTTCTCTTTTATGGAGCCGAAAACCATTTGCGACAGGCGGTCAAAGACGATCTCGAAAGTCTATACATACTCGCTTTTATCGTGAAAAAGTCTTTTTCGTCGGCCCCAGGTAGTAATGGATCCATTTTCTTTTATCCAATACTTGCCATGTTGCATCGATTCGGACATCGCTTCGCACTTGTGACATTAATGTAAGCCAGAAGTGAAAAAGCTGCATTTTTTTCGTTCCGGAAGAGAAAAAATCGCAAATGTTTTGAGATATTTTAGATTTTTATTATAATTATGAAATTCAAAAACGAAAATTTTTTAGGACAGAAAAATCATGGATTCTGGAATTTTTAATTCAGATCTGAACGATATTAGACTAGAAAATAAAAAAAAAAAATTTGAAAATGGCACATATATTTTAGCGCATCAAGGAATTTATTGAAAATTTTTTTTTCCACCCACATGCACACAAATATCGTCATTCAAAAAATGACAAAAATTTCTCCCTCCGTGATTCAAGTTTCACGGGAGTGACTTAATTCCTCATTAATTAAAAAAATCTACACCTGGAAACAAGAATAGAACAGGAGAAAATCCTTTCTGAAATTTTTTCTTTCCACCTTTTCTGAAGGCAAAAACACTAAACCACTTAAAAGTGCCTTTACTCGTGGCAGGCATCTTTCATACGAACCTTCTGGTCAGGAGTGCTGCTTTTTTGATTCTGTACCCACGCCGCCCGAAGTTATCGATCATTAGCTTCAGAAAAGGAGCGAATTTTGCGCACACTTGATGGTTCTCGACATCGTGTAGTGCTTTACTGTACGTTCGTGTGGTTTTTCAGCCAATGTATGTCGATCGTGTAAACACATTGAAGATAAAAAGAAAGGTCGGAAGTTCGAGTGAAAAGTTTTATCGAGACATGCATTATAATACGTGAAAAGGGGTAAATGTGAAATTCTATGGCAATATGAAAGGATTTTGAATTCCACAATTTTACTGTAATATATCTATATTTTTACAGATGCCGCAAGTAGATTTATAGTGTATTACTACATAATTTTTGTTCGAGACAGCCGATTGCCAAGTCCAGATTGAAATTCACGATCTGTAATTAGCAGTACACATTTGACGGTGTTATGCAGTACTTTACACGTTTATTTATGAACTGGACCAAGGACACGTCATTTTTATCTTCCCCGACATTCAATCAAAAATCTTTGAAAATATGTCTTACTTTCGTGCGACATCCATCAAACACTGAACGAAGCCTTTCGAATTCTTCGTGAATTCTTCAATTTCGCTGATGTTCATTTTTCGAACGTCTGAATCAAAAAAGTTCTCAATTTGTCTGATCTTTTTTGAATCTGAGCTTTGGCAACATTTCTTAATCGCTTCTTCAACTGAAAGCGTCGGAAAGGATATTAATTTTGCTGCTGTGTGTTCAAGAAAAGTAAGGAGTTTTTGATTAGGATAGCTCACTTTTATTGACATCTTCTTCTTCTTCTACCCACGAACAGCCACATAACTCTCCACAAAAGAAACCATGACTTCTGTGAAGAAAAAATATCAAGAGAAAAAAGCACAGCAGCAGTTTCATTTCGCGCGGTTGTAGGCGACTGGAGAGTAAATGCGGGAATTGGGTATTAATATATTGTCATAACATCGCGAAATGTACGTGGTTTTGCATAATTTATTTGACTCTTATAGACGAGTGGAGGACTTTTGTTGTATGCTATCGTTTTGTGCTAAAAGACGTATTTCAATGGAGTTATGTTCTGTTTTCAATTTAAGATAAAAATAGAAACATTGTTTAACAGGAATTTTTTTTGAGCCTATACGATCCTGAAAAAACATACATTCGAACAATTTTATCTTCTCGTAATGTGTCATATTTCGTAGTTGTACTTGTGGAATAAAAAAAGTCTTTTATACTCGAATACAAAAGCGTCAAGACAAATGAGGCGAATTAGGCAATTTCCATAACATTATTTCCTTAACTCATTAATTAATTACAATGATTCGAAAGTTTACGTATGTGGCCTTTAACATAATTGTGAGATTTTTCAGTTTAGTTGATTTGGTATCAATATTTAGTTCAAATTCTATCATTTTGAATTCGCCTATCTGAATTTAACAATACGAAATTAGGGATCGAAAAATTCAGACTCTCGTAAGATGGAAAAACCATTACAATCAATAAAAAAGGTTTTTATTTCAAAATATTTGGATCCAAAACTGCGTTGAATTTATATTCTTTCTCATAAAAATAACGTAATAATCGTGCATGTTCATCTCCTCCGCGTCAAATTCGTCAACATTTAACTATTTTGTGGATTTTGCACCGGAAAAACAAGTAATTAATAACTCGATTTTCACGAATCCAAAAGTTCAGCCATTTTCACTTTCCGAAATTCAAACTCATAATTTTCTCCCATTCCACTTGAAGAAATTAGAATAAACTACCAGTCAATACCGAAATTTCACTTTTTCGAACTGAGATAACTCTTCCTAAAAAATCGCGAAGCCAAAAATTCGTTCTTCTAGTTCCCAAGTTTTCCGTCCGGGAAATTTCCCACTTCCACAGCTCCGTTATGTACCCAGTGTACGAGAAAGCTTCATGATTCAAGTATCAAACTGTACAAGATGCGTGCCGCTCTCAACGGCACAATAAAACGCCATTCCAAGTGTGAGCGTAAAATAACGAGTTGACAGTTGAGAGCCGCGACGGGAACCACGAGCGCTGTACATTCATGGTAAATTAAACAATTTTATCATACGGGTTCGTAAGCTCGGTGAATTCAGGCAGGGATTGGTGATGCATCACTAACGTCTCGCCATTCATGCTTTCGGATGCCGAAGGTCCCGCTTTCGTGGTTTCCCTTCCCCGACGCGCATCTTCGCGAGTACACGTGTACGCTCCAGTTTGACGCATTATGTTCTTTGAAAATTTCGGGCAGACGCCGCGTTCACGCTTCGATAAACCAGCTCCTCATAATGACGATTTATCTTTCTCCGAAAAAGTGAAGATCCTCCTTTCATTAGAAGGGCCATTATTTTCCCCTCGGCTTGCCCAAAAGACCGCAAGCCACGGACTATTTAAGCCGATTTTCGAGCTCGTTATTAGATCATTCCGCGTTCATGTTCATATTTAAAAAAACCTGAAAGGCCGTCGGTATTTCTAAAGCTCGGGATTTTCAGCACGTTTTAATGCATCGTGAAACTCTCGTTTCACTTGACTTTGTTTCCACGGCTTTTTGAAATTAATGCGCGGAATAATCTATTAAAGGAATTATTCGGGATATCGGTGATTTCGTGAGGCTCATTCGAGGGGTTGCTATTCAAGTTTGTTACGCAAAAGGGATGTTATAGGTTTGATGACTTTCGTGGTTTTTTGGCATGGAACATTTTAGGGAATAAATTAGTGGTGATACGGATTTTGGGTGCATTGGGTGGTTATAATGTGAGATTCGCTGGAAGTGGTTTCAGATATTCTATAATCCGTCGAATATTTGTGGTTAATTCGTTTGGAGATGCTCAATGCGTGAAAATCGAAGGTTTTTCGACAGTTTATGAATCTCGACAATAAGTTTCACGTATTTTGAAATTTTTAATGATCGAAACTGTTCTTTGGAGTTAATAATAAATTTTTGGAATCATCAAAAAAATATTCCTGTTTCTTTTTACAGCTCAATAAATTTAGTACGTAAATCAATTACAATTTGCACACTCCAAGCATAATGATCACATGTCAAAGCAAAAGAAACGACTAAATGCGTCCGTTAATGAATAAAAGAAAAAAACAAAAATCTCTTGTCAATCAGAGCAACAAAACGTACACGTCACGTCAAACTATGTACACACAAAATGACCCTTCAGAATATTGGCCCGATTTCCAACCCGCAGGTAAAAAATACGGGAAGAAATTCACAATTTTCACGCTCCAGTGAAGCGCAATGAATCCCAACAATAGCTCGTCAAACGCGACTCGGCCTGTTTTTTTATCATGCTAATGAATGACGTCATGAAAAAACAGCCGCTTCTTCAAAAGGCTTGAACTTTTTCGGATGAATTTTTCACACGACGCAAGTGATCCTCACGGTCCTATAAATGAATATTAACGAGAGTAGAAAAGGATTACTCGAGAGTGACTCGTAAAATCATTAAACGCGACCAGAACTTGACGAGCCCTTTTTATATGACTGGCGTTTCATTCGGGAAGGACAATGTGCCTCTGCGGGTACTCGAAGCCTTCAGAGATCAGAATTATCTTCAATTGCGTATGACGTCTTTTGTTGTATGGAGAAAATTTTTTTGGTTATCTGCGCAAAAGTTCCCAATTTTTTTCACTGTTCTGCGTGTAAATGTGAGGAAACAATGGAAGTCTGAAGTTCAGAAAACTTTTTTACTGCTATTTTTTCATATTTTTGAACTCATGCGGAAGAAAATACAGAAAAAAAAACCATAAAAACTCGTTTTTTCCAAAAATTCTCACTTCGACCACGAAATCTCAACCCCCGGCTACTGAATTTTAATCCAGGAGAGCCATTTTCAAGCGCGTTAAACGCCGAGTAAATTAATTCACGGGCCATAAAGTCGAAGCGATCCGAGCGTCGAAAAGCAAGACAAATATTTCCCGAGGAACGTTCAAATAATCGGCCCTAAGAACCCCCGGCACATTTTTATTGGCCCATTCGCGGCACAATTTCCCATGCACTCCCCCGTCGTCTAATATTCTTTAGCGCGCCTGTGAATCATGCATGAATTTTCCCGCACGCACGCATCGGAGCGTTATTTTACGAGCGTAAAATAGCGTCGCTTGTATAGATATACGTACGCGCGAGCACGTAGGCAGATGGAATCGGAGTAGCTTGAGATTCGCGTTATCCTCACCTGGTTTCTCCCATAGAACGCGAGTGCGCGAACGAGGCCGCGCACCGAAAGCCTTCGCTCGCCGCAAGACACCGCTGAAGAACCTTGCGGGAAAAAGATGGCTAATAACGCGTAATTGGATTCGTATGGAGTCTTCGTTTCAGGGGTCCACAAACACAGTTTGAATTTATTAAAAAATTGATTACGGATAGTGTATCAGTCGCCACCAAATTCAGGCTTAATTCAAAATCATCACCCCAGACCCGAAATCTTGCTCAACCCCGAAAACTGTTCAAAAACCCGAAACTATCTACCTCAACTTCCTTTCTTCTCCACGCGTCGCGATAAAAAAAATCCATCTCTCGGACGGAGAAAATAAAGATCGTATCCATCACTTGGGGCGATTCCAAGAACCTCGGCCCATCCCCTTAATTGACTTTAATAGCCCCCAACTACGAGCGACAAAAACTAGCGAAGATCGCCCGTTTTACCCTCGGTATCAGCGTCAATGGAAGCTCGGCAATTATCAATAAGAAAAGCGTTAGCTCGCGTCCCAAGATCTCCGCCCAGGCAAATGCCCAAAGACATGAACCTAACCCAAGGCAAAGGTCAAAAATGGGGATGTAAGTGAAGAAACGAAGGAGGGGGCGGTGCACCCTAGCGGAAGCAAATAATTGTGGCGAGGTTCTTCGGGATGTGAATAAATCTCGGGAACACGCCGCGGGAAGCCATTATAGTCAGGACCAGGTGTCCTGTCGACACCTCAAAGAGCCATTCTGCGCTCTTCTTGCGGTCCAGCAACACATCGCATTACACGCACGTTGCGCTGCATCTTTGTTTAACGCGATCGGGAATCGTGAAACGAGGTGATGGATAGAAACGCGGAGCCGTAGGAGCGCGGGATGACTTTTCACTTGGGAAATTGCAGGGCGCATTCTCGCATGAGCGGCTTCTTGGCTGAAAGGATGTTTCAGCGGAGATGACGCTTCGGCGTGCCGGTGACGTGTTCGGAAAGCCGCGTATGGAGATTCTGATATTCATTCTGGTAGTCGGGAAGGGCAGTGGCGGATCTGAGGAGGGGTTGTTTTTGGGGGTTGAACCCAGCCCTCGAATCTTGTGTTCGGGGAAGTGTTATTATAAGTCATAAAAACCCTAAAGATTTTCCTCTCAAATGAAGGGTTGTTTGGATCACTAAACTTGAGGGTTGACCCTCGACTTTCAAAGTTAACCCTCAAGTTGAGTGGTCGAAGTAACCTTGAAAGATTAGGGTTAACCCTGAAACTTGAGGGTTGACCTTCAAGTTGAGGGGAATTTCCGTAAGGGAAAGCCAGTTATTTTGTTTTTATAGTTTATTTTGTTCAAACGAAAAGTCATTGATACAACCTGCATGCTTTCGCCCATCCAGAATCAACGTCGCCCGCAAGTCAAACATCGAATTTTTTTCCCCCAAAACTTCACTAGAAACGCGATCTTGTGAAGTGTTTGGACAGCAGGAGGGGTCAGGATTAACTGAGCCTTTGACGATCAAATTTCACTAGTGGGGAAAAGTTCTTCTTTCCCAACAATTGAAAGTTATTCACACACGTTTTTCGACCTTCAGTAAATGAAGGATGTTATTTATCATTAATACGGTGGGCGAAATATCGTTTGAAGTATCATCACAAATATTACACTCACTCTTCTAAATTGAATAAGTAGAATTTCCAGTAATTTTATTAGTAATTTGGAAATTTACCATTGAATTAGGTAAATTTCACGAGGTGACTAAAAAATAAGTACAATTCTACTGAATGCATCAGTGATTTTGTGATCTAATGTTCAATGAGTAAAATTCATCTAACGACTAATAC
>JAPYZK010000769.1:0-32720 GCA_030522785.1 Platygaster equestris
GTTTCGGACTATTCAAAAACTTCTAAATTTGGTAAAAAATTGTAATTTCGAAGTTTCTAATTTTAGAAATTTATTCATAAATTCTATTTTGATTCTACTTATTTTACTTACAAAAACACTAAATCTTTTTCAAATTTCAGAAGGGGTTTCAACCCCTAAAACCCCCCTCTGCGTGCGCCCCTGCTTCTTAAGTTACTTAAAGTTTGCAGTACATGTCGATCATCACGTATCAAATATTCAAATATATTTCATTCAATAATCCAGGATATATTCTATTATGTTTTTGTAGCGATTACAAAATTCGTGTGAGAGCACACACAAACGTGTACTCGCGCGAAAGAGGTTACTCCGGGTCATGGGCACCCATTACTTCGAGCCCATTTATTGTAGCTGCCCAGATTTATTTCCTGCCGTGATGCATATCAAAGCTTACAATCCCTTTACACTCGTCGAAAACAACCACCCCATTATATACTCCACTGTGATGTTGATACTCTGCCAACAGTCTTTCACATTTGGAAGTTTGGAAGATTTTTTGGATTTTCTAGGGTCAATGTTGCTAAATTATTGAATGTCATTTTGAATCAATGCAGGATCTTTAGAAATGAGCAGTTATCGAAATTTTAACGGCAGAACCCTAGTTACTTTGATTTTCATAAAAAAATCCGAAGTTTTATGAGATTAATCGATATTACCGATAACGGCCCAAAAAATATCAACAACCATTTTTTGTCAGGATTCCATCATTTCCATCCCTATCCAAATCAAAACAAATCCAACCCTTTCTAAAACCTCGTATACATGTAAAATACACACCCACACACACGCCTAGACAGTTTCGAAAAACTCCTAACCACTGTAACTTCAAAAAACTTCCAAAATATACAGATTGCACATAATAAAAATCCGAAACCATTTAAATACCCTCCGGTGTAAACGCACCCAAAGAAAAAGACCATAGAGAAAGACAGAGAAAGAGAAAGCCGGACGAAAATAAGTCAACGTTTTTCACCCGAAAAAACTCCGCGATTCTCGTAGAGCCCGAAATGTTTGTCAAAACGCCCAAAACGATGTCATCATCGGTAACGGAAAAGCTAAAAATCGTAAAAGGGAGCGAGGAACTACGGTGAGGGGTCGAGGGGAGGGAAGAGAGAAAATTCACCAACCTCGATCGCGGCGTTGCATTCCGTGGCGAGAAAGAGTAGGGCCGTGGACGCCAAAATCCAATATATCCGTGGCTGCATTTTATGAAGGCGCTCGGGGCGAAGCGCCTTGCTCCCGCGCTTCGCAGAGCGTCGATCCGACGACCGACGATTTTCCCGTTTTTCGTTTCGCGAAAAAACAGGCACCCAAAAAAAACGTATATTTCCACGGCGGACAACGCGAACCCACCACACTGATCGATGAATCGCGAGACACTGTCGGGGGGCGCTACGATCGGGATTAATCTCGCGAGTTTTGCGCGGTATGCACGATTTGTTTGGGGGACGTAGCGGCATCTGTAGGGATTCTGATTGGTCGTTCGGGGGGTATTAAGGGGTGTAAAATGTGGGTGCTTGACGAAGGGTACCATTTTTGATGTGTAATAAGATTCAATCAATTTTTTAAAACTTATAATTAGTATAGGTCAATTAAATCATAGATGACGGGAAAAATATTTTCCAATCATAATAATGTTGTAGAATACATGTGTTTGACATCATATTATTGTGAATTAAAAAATTTTCGTAAATAGTTAAATTTATTTTTCAAATTCAAAAAAATTGTTAAAAACAGTTGGAAATTGTGGACGAAAATTGAATTACTATAAAATTTCATCTATATTTGCAGTTATATCCCCTATAGTCCGGGACACCACTCTGGTCAGAAAATCTGAGAAAACCAGTAGAGTTCCTATAAATAGAGTTCGGCTATTCGGCGCAACTGTCTGATTAGCTGGATCCAAAGCTTGACCCAAAATGGCGGCTCCAAAAGGAAGAAGCGATTGTATGTACGTGACGAATGTATGTTGTGTACTGCCGCCATTTCGGGTCAAGCAATCGACACGTACACACCAACACATTGCAGATGGCCAGACTCTCTATTTACAGAAACTCTCATTTTTACCATAGCCTAGTATATCTATACTATCATTACTATCTATATACATAAGAGACTTATGTATAGATATACTAGGCTATTGTAAAAACCAATCTGGTTTTCTGACCAGAGTGGTGTCCCGGATCCTAGACAATTCAAATTTTTTGAAATCGAACCCAAGTGAGAATTTCATGAAAAAATGAACACTCAAAATCTATTTTGTCAACTTCGTGTATTTGTATTCTAGATTTTTTAAAGACAGCAGTGTTTCAAACAGAATTTACATTGCAAACTGCAAAAACTAAACACTATGTAAGTATGTAATTACGGTTGAACATTGTTGATTTCTTGGAATCAAAAACGTGTGCTTTTTGCACGAAGTGTTGAATGCCAATGTGGATTCATTTTTGTTCGATGTCACTGATTTTAGATTTGAAGCGATTAATCGCTTCCTGGTGGCGTTTGATTTGCTCCTCGTGGAAAGATATTTCATCGTGCAAGCCCTCGCGCAATTTTGCCAGTTGCTCTTTTTGCTGAGGAATTAACATAAAAATATCAATTTTAACGATATATATACTCAATGAAATGATATTCATAACGTTTATAATTAAATTTATGTTCATTCTGTGAATTACATATAACATTCAAAAATTTTTTTTTCTACTTAAGAATTTATATAAATTTTTTTCGTAATAAAAGTAAGTATATTTTTTGTTACTTGCTAGATACTCTGATATTCAGCAAATTGTTATTTGAATAATGCATGATTTTTTACAATTTGCATGAGTATTTTTGTGATTTCAAGTTTGAAATTGTTTTTGGATGCATATGAGAATCTTATATTTTTTTGTATACTTTGTTATAAAAAAACTGATCTTCATGAGCAGCTTCCATTTTTCCAAAAGAACCGCCGGCACTGCGAATAGCTCCACCACCACCACCGCCCTGACCAGCTCCAGAACCGGGTTGACCTGGGGCCATTTTCACTTGGCTGCAAAAATTTATTTTCCAGAAATCAAAAGTCTAAAAACCCAAGACTCCAACCCAGCATTTGAAAATCCCTGGGTCAGACAATTGAAATTCAGTAATTCTGATACTATGAAATACCCCAAAACTTTTGAATTTTTTTCACATGTGAAGTTCTGAAACCCTCTCAAGCTCAAGTTATAAAATATGAAATCGACGAAACCAAAAATATCAAACTACCAAGGGTTAAATTTGAAAAAAAAAATAGCAAAAAACTGTTCCGCTGTTTTTGAAAATCTGTTAACAGAAATTACGTAATACATTTCGGTATCAGCGAATTTTACCTCTTCAATTCACTCTACTGAAGTATTAAAATAATCACTAACAAATCGAAAATTACCGAGATAACAATAGGCCACAATTAGAAACGGAAAAAATTAACGACATGAAATACGTCAAGATCATATGCAAACATCGTAATGCAAATAAAATATTTATAAAAGCCATATCTATTTTGGTATTAAAATGGCTACTTTTTATTTTTTCGATCCAAAATCTTTAAGGCAATTTTTCGCAGGAGCCGCTACATTGCAATTTCACCGTAAAAAACTAATAATCAATGTCCGGATTCGTCTGTATGTATTTATTTTGTTGTAATTTTCACGCCGGGAGATTATATAATGCGATGCAATTATATTATGTATACGAAATGACATTTTTACCAAATGCTTCATGCATACCTCAAAGTAGCCATTCTGCGGGAACAGGTCAAAGAAATGCGCAGCATTTTCAATACACTTTTTTTCTAGGAAAATCGAAAATTTTATAGTTTATTCAATACTTTCCAATTTTCATTACAAACTGACAACATCTGATACAATCTGATACACAATCTGACACATCAGCCGCAATTGACAATTCTCTTATTTCGAGGTATCGTCGGTATCGTCTGATCGATCATACTTTCGAAGTCGAGTTAATTAAGCGGGAAATTAAAATTTCATAACTCCTATTATCGTAAGTATATTTTTTAATAATTGAAAGTACATTTCGATAATAAACTTATCTTGTGGCAAATATTTGTAATTTCCCATTGCATATGAATTTTCATTTACTTCTAAAATGTTGAATGAATTACACAAAAAGCAAATATCAAAATCTGCCATGTTCGAAAATCTATTACAAAAATCAGATGATTCAGAATTGGAATTTGAAAATATGAACATTCGGATTTAAGACCTTTTAAACAGTTCGAAGACAATTCATTACAATTCATTGCAAAAAGTCCAGTTCAGAAATTTAATCGGAGACTATAAAGCCGTAATAATTTTCGCTATTATACAAGTGATCATTTCACGTGAAATTCAATTACATTCCAAAATTTGAAAATTAAAGTGAAAATCATAATAAATTTAGAAATTCAATAACTTTTGAACTTAAAATTCAACTTCAAAATGTTAAGATTCTGCTCGCAATCGGCCTCGACTTCGTTCGCAATCAAACATTCACGTCTGCAACGACTAATAATTTTTTCATGAATAAAAAATGAACCAGGTAAACACAATTTGTCTGCCAGCTCAAATTCAGTGATATCGCGATTTATCTACTAGATATCACATGCGTGCTTCCGAATACATTGAAGCGTACAAAAATTAAAAAAGCTCTATTGTTTCGTGGTGTCGTAGAAATGTGGTGAGTTTTTCACACTATTTCTGGTTTTTATTTTAAAAAACTTAGCACGTGATTTCGAAAACAATCAAGGCAATGGAGTCGCCGTTTATCTACTCCAAATCCCATTGTTTGCACAGCTTCTAATTGAATATTACATGAACTTTCATTATTTGGTAACGAAACTAGAAATAGTGTAACATTACATTAAATCGTTTATTTAAAACAAAATACACGCACACAGAAAACTACATTTTTGAAAAAAAAAACTTTTGCAACATCGGGTACACACGTTATGATTTAATTGTTGCAATGACTTTCGGAGTGCCGAGCGTATCGAGATATGCAATGCAATGACGTAATTTATCAAATAAAGTACTTTCAAAATTATTTATTCTGTATTGTTTCAGCAAACAAAAATCTCGAATGTTCTCTTTTATAGTTAAAGAACATATGCGCGATTTGAAAAAATGAATTAAACGATAAAATGTAATATGCAGTGTATCAATAATTCATTGAATGCATTATTAATAATGATATAATAACTCCGTAGAATTTCACAGTGGAAATTTCAATCAAGCTCGACAAAGATGAAATGACAAGTATTTCTCCGAACACAATCGCAGTAAATTACCAAATTAGCACGACGATCGTATTGAATACTCAACTCACTGTGGTATAATCATTACTGATTCATAAAATAAAATGACCGTTGAAGAAACTGGCACACATTTGGTCAGTGCAGCAACAGACAAAAATTACAGTAACTTGACGAGGTGATTAAAAAAGTCTCATGTCATATATATACAGCAGTATTATATTTGTATTACGAAAATGAAAATAAAAAATGGATTCTAGAGATATTTTGCCGGAAGATGAGACTAGAAACGTTTTCAAACCAGCATTGAGAGATTTTACTCCACAAGTGAGTTTATTTGTTGTTCGTCATTTTTGGAACTATCATTGAATTGAATTATGATTGAATTTTCAAAAGATTATCGCCAGTTGTATAATACAATGTATCGTCATACAAGCTGGTATGAATATGGCGTACAGCACAATTATCATTGATGGATTGAAAGAAAGTAGAAAGGACGTGATAGGGGTCATCAATACAGATCAAGCTTCTTGGATTGGTAATTAGAAAGGCAATTTAATTAGATGTATTCAGATATATTTTTTAAAATTTAAAAATGTGAATTTTAGGGGAACTTGGATGATTCTTGAGCTTTCTGTTAATTTTTCATAAAATTACATGAAATTTAGAACAAGTTTTAAAAATACGAAGATGAACTTAATTACGATACCATTTGCAGTTTCCGTAATTTACAATGACTTTAAAAATATTAAAATTTCTCATGAGATTCCCAGAAGGTCGATCTAATGATAAAATAATAGTATATTATGCGCCAAGGCGCATAATGGGGGTCTTTACGCGACGAGCGGCAATGCTCGCAGGACGATTGAAGCCGAGGCGAAGCCGAGGCGAGATAAGTCCTGCGAGCATTGCCGTTCGTCGCGTAAAGACCCGAATTGTTGGCATTGGCTCATATACTATTTCATACACCTCAGTGCAATAAACGGTCTTTTATTGGCCTGCTCGGGCCTGAAAAACCTTTTTATTGCCTTCGGTGTATAAAGTAGCGTATGTTTCAAAGGGCAAAAAGTTGTTTTTGACTCATACGATTATATTCCTCGGCTTCGCCTCGGAGTATAAACTCGCATTCGTCTAAAAAAACTTTTTGCCCTTTGGAACATAATATACTATTATGTGACGACGGTGCATTTACAAGTTTTTTTGCGTGAAGTCTGTCACTGGGAGGATAACGCCATGTTATACCCATGCACTAACACGATCTTTGCGCATTTAGTTTGAATTTGCTTCACTGCTGCACATGCGTTTAAATATTGAATGATTTTTCACTCAGCTCATCAATTTCGATCGAAATTCACGGAATGAATCAATATTTCTCTCAGTGCGTGTGCATAATGCGCCATGCCCGCCGTACCGTGTCTACAACATTCAGCTTATCTCTGCGTGTGTTTTTAGCGTTGACTTCTATTAATGAAACTTATTAACTCCAATTTGTATATATTTTGAATGATACCTTTGATTATTAACAGTAATTTCAGATCTCAGTAGTTCAATTGTTCTTGCGGAGCGTTCGCAGTTTTAAAAGTTACTGTATTATAATACGCGCATGCGCAGATCAGTTTTCGCATTATGTTACTCTGTATCATAAAGTAAAACTTTACGATACTCTGCGCTGTCGCATAAAAACGCGTAAATGCACCGGAGTCACATAAAATCTTATACACGAACTTTGAAAATCTACTCAGATTTTGAAAATTTGCATAAGATTAAAATTTACCAAGGTTATTTTTACATAGCAAGTTTAGCTGCTGTTTCCGTACCTATCGGATCCGGCGTTTCTGGACCACTGATAGACGGTTTTGGCAGAAAAAAAATCTGCCTGCTATCATGCACCACATCTATAATTTCTTGGATTTTCATGATTACCGCAAAATCAGTGCCGATGATCTACACCGCTCGAATGATTTCCGGTCTCGCTGCAGGTTTAAGCACTGTCGGACTCATCTACGTTTCCGAAATAACGCACCCCCAAATAAGACCGATGCTCCTGTGTTTTAATTCCACTTTCGTTTCTTTTGGAATTTTACTTACTTATTGCTTTGGAGCATTTATGACTTGGAGAAAAATGGCTTTTGCCGGTCTCATCATGCATTTTTTCATATTTTTCGCACTTTTTTACGTACCTGAGAGTCCTCACTGGTTTTTATGCTTCGGTAATGAAAAAACGAGGGAAAAACGTATTCTTATGGCCGAGGCGAGTTTGAAACGCTTGAACCCTAGAAAAAACGTGAGTAAGCTAAAATTCGCTCACTTCACGACTTGAGTTCATTAGTTAATAATAATTAACTTGAGTATTTATAAATTAATACGTATGGCGCGAATCAAAACTGTTAATTTTTTTCAGATGTACAAATACGAACAAGAAAAACTGAGAAAAACTTGCGAAACCAAAAATTCCGAGATTAAACAGAAAAAAAATGTTCGTGACACCTTCCTCTACTACAAACATGAAATTTCATCTCCGAAAGCATATAAACCTATCGCAATCCTTTTGGTGATATTCATTTTTCAACAGTTGTCAGGAACGTACGTCGTAATTTTTTACGCGATTTCGGTTTTTCGAGAATTAGGGGGAAATTTCGGACACGGTTTGACAGAGTACGACGCTTTAATTTTGTTCGGAATTTTGCGATTCTTCATGAGTATCGCGGTCGCGTTCCTCAGCAAAAATTTCAAAAGAAAAACTTTGTGGACCTGCAGTGGAATCGGAATGTTCACTTCCATGCTATTATCCTCAATTATACTTTTTTCTATGCTCACTTTGAGCAAATATGACGAAACAAACATTGCGGTGAAAATTTCTCAAGAAAAATGGCTCATTCTCGTCATTGTTCTCGTGTACGTGTGTTCGAGCTCTTTCGGCTTTGCTGTAATTCCTTGGACACTTATCGGGGAAATTTTACCGACTTCGTTACGCGCGATTTTCGGCGGTTTTTTGGTTTCTTTTGCATACGTCATTATGTTTGTGGTAGTTAAAACGTATCCTTACGCACTGGCATTTTTTGGGGCCCCGACTGTTTTTTTCATTTTTGGTTGCGTGTCTCTGGTGGCGACTGTATTTGTTCGTATATTTTTACCGGAAACTTTCGGTAAATCGCTGGCGGAAATAGAGCAGTATTTTTTACAAAAAAGATGAGTACGGGAATGATGGATCGTTTTGCAGGGTGAATTTGTGAAACTTGGGAATTGAAATAAACGATGAACTAATGTTACGTGAAATGTATGCGAATATATATTATGTATACATTTTTTGGTTCACTTTAATTACCATAGTTTAAAAATTACATATTTTTGTGATTTGGCATTGAATTCAACAAAAACGGTCATTTAAAATGAAACTACAGTATAATCTCCTATATCTACCCTAATTTCGAAATTCTCGTTTCGATCTAAATAATTTCGGGAGGCGCCTCATTTAGTTACGTGCCTGAAGTGGTAGCAGTTTTGAATTCACCCGCCATTTGTTCGCGAATTGTAAACGCGCCTTTGCGTGTTTATGCGGAGAAAAACAACATGGACGTCAACGTCGTCAACAAAAAGTGTCAGACAGTGTCAGAACGGTCAGAACCAGTCAGAACAGTGTCAGAAAGTTGCAGAAAGTGTTTGACGTCGGAGATGTGACGGATGATCGGATTCTGTGATGTTTCGAGATAAAACTCGGATGTTTCGCGTCAATTAAGAAAAAAAGTTATTCGCGAATGAAAAAATGACGGAGAGAAAGTTCACGCGGGGCCTGGGAAAGCCTGGCATGGCCGCCCAACTCCGGGAAACCGTCAAAACCAAACTCAAAGTCCAAGTGGGGACAGTATGTAAATAAAAAAAAAAAAAAAGATACGTCGCGCGCGCTGATAAATATTTAAAAAAAATGGCTCGCGCGAGCTGAACAATTCATTTTAATCCGCACCAATTGACGGCGTAGAAAATGAAAAAAGGGGTGTTTGACATGCAATGAAAAAGCATGTCAACTGACATGAGATTTGTTTTGGGTGTGGATTTGAGGCAAATTTTGAATTTTTATTGATTATTGTAATTGATTACTTAGTTTTATACGTGCAAAAATCGGGGTATACATTTCAGAATTCTTAATTGCATTTGAAAATATAAAAATTGGAAACATGTATTTTGTAATACTTTATTGATAATTTATATATTTTTCAATACTCTATTTTTCAATGTGAACATTTTTTCGAAGTATAAAAAATTAAACATTCATTAATTTCATTAATACTTTTTTTGCAGAACAAGCCACATTTGGTCAGCCCTATAGATTTTGAGAATTTTATACTGAAGAATAAAACGCTTATTCAAAATGATCCCCACCGAGAACTTTTACTTTACCCTCAAGATGACATTTTGGTAAGTTGTTTTTTGTTAGAAATTGTAATCTGTGAGAAAGTCACATATATCTGTTTTGATTTACATATATTAACTATCTAATAGACATAATTTATTCAATAATTCAAGGTTTCTAAAAGGAACAAAAACAGTAGAAAAAACTCAGGAACTAAAATAAAGCAAAATTTTAAATTTGATGCTATGTCTAGAATCTGAAAATTTTTTAAATTCAACAATTTTGAAAAATTCAGCTTTTTTTTGAAATGTCTAAATTTTAATAATTTTGAAAATTTTAGTTATTGTGGAAATTTTGATCAAAACTTTGAAAAAAATTGAAAATTTCCAAGACTCTACAAGAATTGAAAAAATCTCCAAGATTGAATTAATGAAGATTTTGAAAAATGTTTCTCAGTTTTTTAATAGAATCACATTTTCATTCTTTTCTAGAGAGTAGTTCTACCCAGACAACATCGAACAATCATTCCAACGAGTCATCGAGAAATTCAAGTCACAGATGCCACAGAAGAAAGTCTCTTAACGAAAGAATGTCTGCAGAGTTACACGTCCGATTGGAATCTGGTGCATTACAAGTATTCCGGATACAGTGGAACGTATTCGGAGCTTCCAAAGTATTTTCCATCACAATTCAAAATTTCAAAATACTGCTATATTTCAAGTAAAAAATTGACACTTCGAATTGTTTCAGAGTTCCTCCCATGGACGATTTGAAAGAAGAAGTTTACGAAATAGACACAGATGTGGATCAAATTGAAGAGGTGAACAGTAATTTTGAACTTCTTGTCAGTTTTATAGGAAAATTTTTCATTTTGATTTTTAATTTTTATAGGAAAAATAAACTTGGATAAATCTGAATAGAGATATATCTAAGTTTATTTTTCCTTTATTTGTTCATATTTATATTCATTAATGCTTATTTTCCCAGGACACGACGAAAAACGACGGAATAACAAAACAAGGATATTTGATGAAAGGTCCAGAAATCGGGAGTACAGATCGAATGTTCGCCAATATCGGGTCGAAATCCTTCAAAAGACGTTACTGTCATTTGAGGCAAGAGGTCGACGGGACGTATATTCTCGAATTATTCAAGGACGACAAAAAAGGGGAAACGAAACTGGCCATCGTCATGGACTTTTGCACAGACGTGATAAGGAATCCGAAACGTGGGCGGTACTGCATGGAACTGAGGATGAGCGGGACTCACAAATCCTACGTTTTCGCCGCTGACAGTGAAATCGAACTTCAGGATTGGCTTTTTAAATTGAGCTCCGTTTTGCTGTATTACAAACAACAAGAAGAAAAAAGGGCCGCGTCCTTGGAAAGGGCCGGGGGACACACGCCTCCCCCGTCGCCTATCCCAACTCAGGTTATTTTATAAGATTATAACCTTTTTTTACCGCATGTGCATGTTTTTCGGGTCTTTTAATACCTGTGGAGCGGTTCCAAAGTTCCGTTTTTCGAGCGATACTTGCGCCGCAGGACAAAAAACCTACTTTTAAGCCCTAGGGCAAAAAATCATACTTTTTTGCCCGCTACGGATTAAAAGTAGGTTTTTCCTTCCCTATCGCAAGCATCGCTCGAAAAACGGAACTTTAGGACCGCTCCTCCAGGTATTAAAATAACACTCAAAACATAGACTTGTAAAAAATATCGTTCGTACCAAGGGGCAGAAGTTGAACTTCCACTCGATCTATGTATTGGCCACTCGTACCAATACATCGATCTCGTCAAAAAGTCCAACTTCAGCTCCTTGGTGTGAAATATGGGTGATTCCGTTGTAACTGTTGTATAAGGTTTGAAAGTTTTCTTAATTATGAATGTGTCCAAAAAATTTTGGTAACCATTTTTGTGTGGACATTATATATTACAAAATTCAGTCTCAAAGTAGTTCTACTACAAGTTTTACCAAATCCGAATTGTACGATGTACATCAAACGACGTCTCTGTTACAGTACCACTCTGATGCAATTTTCATTAAAAAATTTTCCTTCTCAATCATTTCTCATGCTAACTCAACTAACTATATCTTGAAATAAAAGTCGAATCATGAACACATAAAAAGCAGACCTCTCTGCAATTGACTTCTTGGAAGTATGTGCAAAAATTGTTTAGGCGATTCCGAAAATTGGATGACAATCTTTTGAGGACGAAAGGAAAACGTTCATAAACATTTATTTTTTCAATTTTTTTCCCATCTAAATTTTGATCGTTCTACAACAATGATCGATTTTAATCGTAATATTTGTATGTTTCTATAAATTCAGGTTTACGGAACTCTCAAAGGACTGGAGCAAAGCATGAACCCCCAGCTCATAAAATACTCCCGAGAAACTGACATGAGCATCGCGCTCGCCAGAAAAGAAAATCGCAAGAGACTTTTCCTCTTGTACCCGAACATGTCTCACACAAAGCAACATTCTCCGGAAAAGTCTCTGGAAAATGGCAACAGTTGCGTCGGGAATATCGAGCCCTACAAAGAGCAATTTGGTCAGAGAATTTTCGTTAAGTGCGAGAGCCTGAAATTTCGACTGCAAGCGCCGATCGGGGAAAAAGAATGTCTTTCTCAAGTCGAACCTTATTACACTACGCTTGCTCTTTTCGACGCGAGAAATGGGAGGAAATTGTCGGAAAATTTTCACTTCGATATCAACAACCAGATAATGAAGGATTTTATGAAGGAAGCCAACGGTGGCGGGGGCGAAGAAAATGGTGGGGCGCGAAAAGACGGATTGGAAAAGGTGCCGGTTGATTGGATAAAACAGTGCAAACAGGTGAGACCATTTTTTGGGATTCACGAGTTCGGATTCTAACGTCTGAATTTGGAAATATGAAAATCTGAAAATACGGAATTACAAATCGAAATTTCGGAATTCTAAATGTATAACGCAAAGTCTTGGAATTTCTGTCTTCAAACTTTTTTACCTAATTTGAGAGGTGGGAAACTTTTAATCTTGAGCGGTCAAATTAATTTTTAAAAGGTTTGTAGAATTTATTTAGAACAATCGTGGTAAGAAAGTTTTTTTGAAGAGTAGAATAGTACATCATGTAACAAGTGCGCAAAATAGGTTAATCCGTGAGTGTAACGTTTGGAACATGAGACGGAGGCGAACACGCGAGACGGAGGCGAACGCACAACGAGATGAAGGAGAACGCGCGAGACGTAGACGAACGCACGAGCGTAGCGAGTGCTTGCAGCCGAAGTCGAGAGTGTGCTAGCCGAAGTCAAGTGCGTGAGCCGAAGTCGAGAGTGTGCTAGCCGAAGTCGAGTGTTTCAAACTTACACTCACGGGCTAACCTCTCTTGCGCACTTGTTGCATACAGTGCTTTTTTTACAAATGCACAAAGATGGCGCTTTTGAGTGCACGAAAAATTAAAGTATACATTTTCGAAGAGTTTGAAAATTTTCAAAATATTCAAAAATTTCTAAGATTTTGAAAATTTTGGAATATTTTATCATTTTTTCGAAATTTTGATAATTTCAGAAATTTTTGGGCATTTAAAATCTCAAAAATTTTTTTAACTTTTGGAAATTTTGAGAATTTTGGAAATTCTCGAAAATTTTGGTTATTTTGAGAATTTTGGAAATTTTCGAGATAATTTTGAGAATTTTGGAAAGTCTGTAAATTCTCGGAAATTTTTGGAAATTTTGAGAATTTTGTCAATTCTCGGAAATTTTAGGAATTTAAAAAATTTTCAGAATTTTGGAAATTTTCTGAAATTGTTGTAAATTTTCGGTAATTTTGAAAAATTTGTGGAGTTCTTGAAAATTTCTTAAAATTTCGAAATTTTTACACGGTTTGAAAATTTTCCAAAACTGGTGCGTAAATATGTCCAAAAACGGTGCGCAAAATAGCGTTTTCTTCACTCTAATATCAAAATTGGTACTTTAAATGTATTTTTCGCCCATCGTGAAGAAAAATACTGTGTTGCGCACGCTGGCAATTGTCGATTTTGACGAATTGATTGCGGCACTCGCCTTCGGCTCGTGCCACAACCCTTCATTTCGTCAAAATCACCAATGCCAGCTTGTACAACAATGTACTATTTGCGCACACTTATTCCGCACTGCTTTACTATATCAATGAAAAATGCCATTTTGCGTCCACATTTCGTGCATGAAAAAGGGCCATCTTTGTGCATGTGTAAAAAAAAATCTTTTACGAACCGAAAGAAGATATTTTCAAACTCTGTTTTTCAGGCGATATTTAGTATCAGCAATCCACATCCTGATATTTTCCTCGTTGTCCGAATTGACAAAATTCTCCAAGGGAGCATTTGTCAAAGTTCCGAGCCATATTCACGCGCTGCCAAAGACCCACGATTGGGTCTCAAAGTCCACAAGCAAGTCAAAGCTTGCATGCAAAGGTTATTATTTTTTTATCGTTACGAGTTATAATTGAAAAAAACTTGACGTTGGAAATATTATGCTAATATCTTGAGAAACTTGTAATTTCGGAATTTTGAAAATTACTAGAATTCTGTGAATTACACTGATGATTATTTTCTATACTTTCCCAGAGAATTAAAAAAAACTGTATTAAAAACAATCCAATAATTTTTTTAGGGAGTCCATTAGTACTGGGATATGGAGAACTACCCGAATTTTGAAAATATCAAACTATTATTTTTGAAAATTTTCCGATATGGCTTAAATATTTTTTTTTTACAGATTGGGCAATTACAGGATGCCTTTTGCGTGGTCGGCGCGACCTTTGTTTCGATTGTACAGCAATGAGTTAGATACGTCTTCAGATTTTCCAGCGATTTATCGTCAGGAAAACAACAAAATCAAGGACGAGGAGTTGCTGAAATTGCTCTCGGAGTACAGAAAGTACGTCATTTTTTGAAACGATGCCAGGAGTGAATTTGTATTTTCTAAAATTGTTTGTCCATAGACCTGACAAATTGAACAAATTGACGGTCATACCAGGCTGGTTGAAGATAAAAATCGAAGCCATCACTGACATTCCTGAAAGTATGTTGAATTTTATTATTGGGTGTCTTATTTTGCCATTACATATGAATTATTCATTTGGTTTGAGCGTAAAAAGATTAATATGCAGTAATTATCTAGGTATCCAGCAAAATCATACTCATCAAAACGTCAGTCAAAGATGTAAAAATGATAACGTTTAATAAATTCTGAGTTTTGTGGAAATTTTTATTCATCATTTGGAATGTTGTCGTTTTTTGATTAAAATAGAATTTTTCGAAATTTCGTAAGAGCTCTGTTTTGTTTCAGATCCCAAAATGAATGAAAAATGTACATGATCATGAAAAGAACACAGAAAAAGTGCTAAAAAATGTTCTACGTCCATTTCAGATTGTTTGACGACCTCTTTGGTGCCGCTGAAACCATTCCCATCGCCTCCCACTTCCGAAGCAACAATCGAAATATCCGAATTCGAAAGTTGCTCGGAAAAAGAAGTTCACCCTTACACAACTTACATCAATCATCTTTACGTTTATCCACAAAATTTGTTGTTCGATAGCCAAAAAATATTCACAAGAGCGAGAAATATCGCCTGTGTCGTTGAATTGAGGGACGATGATTCTGAAAACGCTTCCTCACTTTACGTAAGTTAAGCCCTTTTCTAACTCGGTTCATTAAATTTATCAACAGACACTCGTTGAAAGTATCTTGTTTTTTTAACTTGTGGCATGAAAGATTCAAACTTATTTGTTATAAAAGATTTTTTTTTTTAATTTTATCCTAGAATTTTTAATAATATTCGCGAATTTCTAACAAAGATAAGTGTTTCCAACTCAGTTCGAGAATCATAATTTTTATTATTTTTTCCACGAGTGGGTAAGAATTGTTCTTTTCACACGAGTGGAAAATTAGTTACTTTTGACTCGCGAAACAGTAGAAGAAATTGGCATTTCTTCGCGAGTTATATAAAAAATGTATATTTGTAAATTGAGTTTATAAATGGACAAAATTTATCATGAAAACCTTCGCCGAGAATGTTTCAGCGCATTTACAGCCGTCCAGATGCCTCTGTAATGTGCAACAAAATTTCTTGCGCCGTTCTGCATCACAACAGTGTACCCTCTTGGTACGAAGAAATAAAAATCCACTTGCCAACGAGGTTGCACTCCAAACATCACTTGTTATTTTCTTTTTATCACATAAGTTGTGATATGAACAAAAAGAAAGAAAATGGAGTCGAAACTTGTGTGGGATATGCTTGGATTCCATTGCTTTTGAAAGGAAGGTAAACAAATGATTGCAATAAGTAGTTGCGGAATAAATTTAAATTTTATCGAATTAGTTCGTAATTTTCAAGTTTACAAATTTAATCCAATCATTTGGAAACAACAATAATCGAGATACACATAGTTTCGGAATTTCTCTACGAAAATATTGATGAATTTTTTTCTTGAAGGTATAATACATAAATTATTGTTCAATTCAGGATATTGGTGGGCACAGAATCAACAGGGCAAATATTACCCGTCGCAACGCATTTGCCTCCAGGCTACCTTTCTATCCAACCACTTGGTTTAGGAAAAGGAGTAAGTGAATTTATAGTTTTCTGAACATTTTTTACAAATTTACATTATTAGTTGTGTATTTTTACGCAGAAAATGACCAAATTGTTTCTCATTTTCGAATTCATAAAAAATGATGACATTGAAAAATGTCCATTGAAAAAATATAAAAACTCGTCTCGAGTCAAGAGAACATTTTGTTAATGAATACATATTTTTTAGCGTGATGAGAAAATGTTGTTGCAGAACGCCGGGCCTGAAATCACCTGGATCGATGCTCAAAAACCCATATTTTCAGTGGCTTTTCAACTTTTGTCAACCGTTTTTACCCGGGATTTGCACTTGCACAATTTGTTTGCTCACGCGCAAAGAATGACGGAAACGAAAATTTCCGCTATGCCTTCAGACTCGGAAACGTGCAAAATTCTCAAAGCCGCTCATGCCATTCAATTGCCCACCGCGATAACTTTTCTTCCGACGTTGTTGAACCAACTTTTCAAGCTTTTGGTGCACCATGTCAGCGACGAAGTCGCACTTTGCGTCATTCGATTGCTCATTCACGTGATCAATTCGATTCAGGAAGCTGGGAGAAAGGACATTTTGGATTCTTACGTGAAAGTAAGTATAAAAGGGTGAATTGTTGAAGCAAAAATTAAGAATTTACGGTTTTTAAGGGGAATTTGGCGTGATTTTGGAAGCTTTAAAACACTTCAACTAATTTGGATCGATTCAATTGTTCTAAGGTTCCAAAAATTGTGTTTTTTTGGATTTCATAAAAATCTTACATCGAAAATTGGATTGATAATTTCTCAAAAGCAAAAAACGTTTACAAATGTTATTGTTTCAATTAAATGTGAAAAATATCTCTAACTTCGGCAAAATAGACATTAGGGAAAAATTAATCCAACATATGTAAACTAATATGAATGTTCATTGAAATTTTCAGTACGTTTTTGTATCACCTGCGAAAGGAAATGGAAGCGTGACGGTTCACGAACAACTAGCTCAACATTTGACGACACTTTTGCAACCGAGCAACACGGATTTTCTCGTGGTTAACAAATTCATGCATCATTCCAATTTTTTTTTCGAAATAATGATAAAAAGTATGGCGCAGCATTTACTGGAAAGCGGGAGAATAAAAGTGAGTGTGGATTTTTTCATTTTTCAAAATTTTTTGCGTAACTTTGTGTATCACTGGAATTTTTCGTGTGATTGCAGATGCACAGGAATGAAAGATTTTCCAACGAGTATCACGGAAAAATTAAAAGTTTGCTCGTGAATCTGGTGCCACATTTGGTGAGTAAGTACAAAGAATTGCCACTGGAAACGCAGGAGCTCAATAAAAGTCTCGCACATTTTCTGAAGGTATGGTAATTTTAGAAATGAATTTTTTTGAAATTTCAAACAATTCGAGAAAACCCACATTATTCTTTCACTTATTTAAATACAAGTTCAGTTAATTCAAGAACATTTAGTGTTATTTTTATAAGAATTCACGTATTTTAAGCAACATTCAGTTATTTTATTACCAGTCCAATTATTTTAGGGGTTACATGTTTATGACGAAATTGGAATAAAATTTTCGTTTTTTTATCACAAACTCCGGAAAAAAATTCAGAAATTTTTTTTCAGAGATGTCTAACTTTTATGGACCGAGGTTTTGTTTTCCAACTCATCAATTTGTACATGGACATCTTTGCCCCCTGCGACTCTCGAGCTTTGCACGATTTCAAGTTCACTTTTTTACAAATCATTTGCTCCCACGAACATTACGTTTCCTTCAATCTCCCCATGATGCAATCTCGAGTCACGTCGAAAGGTAAGAAAAATGACAACATCGAAAATAATGATCGAATGAAAATGAAATTTTTTAAACACGAACTATTTCACGCTATCTCAGAAGATAATGAAATTGAGGAAGAAATGTTTGAGGAGGGTACGTTGGTGAAAATTTGCAACGAAAACTGAAGGGGGAATAAAGTGTTGACGATTATTTGATTTTCAGGTACTTTGCTCAACGATTTTTGCCTGACCGAAGAATTTCATAAACACCATTTTTTGGTTGGGCTTTTGTTGCAAGAAATCAAAACTTCGTTGAACGAACTCTTGCAAATTCGAAAATTGGCCATTGTCACTTTGAGGGATTTGTTGGCGAAGCACGAACTTGATGACAGATACCAAAATAAGGTTTTTTGAGATTATTGTAGGGAAAACCTTTTGGTTTATTTGGGGGTTGAAGAATTTTGTGTGTGCTCATTTTAAATTTATGTAGATTTATATATGTGTTTTTTATTTTATTGGGAGATTGTTACTATTCTGGAAAAGGTAAAATTTTTTGGAAAAAAAATGCTCTGAAAAAATGATTAAATTCGTAGGGAATTCCGTTACTGATTTCAGAAAGTATGCTTTTTGAGTAATTTTTCAGAATTTCACATAACTTTCACACTTGATGAAATTTGGAATAATTTCCGAAGTGTTTCATCTTTTTGGGGAACTTAATTTTTTTCTTAGATTTTCGAGCTTAGAAAAAAAATTAAAAAATGTTTCTGTGTGTATTATTTTTTATATTTATTTTAAAGATAAAATGTTTTTTATAAGTAATTTTCTGTTTTTAAGTAGGTAAATCTTAATTCTGACGATAATTAACATCGTTTATTTAACAAAAAATTCGTATTTTCCAGGGGCAATTGAGCAGAATTGCTTCAATATACATTCCTTGGATCAGCATTGTTCTGGAAAATTTAAATCGACTTGATAGTATCAACGAAAAAACGAATCCACTTTTTGATGCTCAATCGAATTCTCACAGAGTTTCTGTCGGAAGCGCATTTTTTTCAACGAAAGAATATTTCAGCTCATCAGTCACAGCTAGTCCCAAGTCATCAAACAGGTATATTTTTTATCATTCAATTTATAAAAAAAAAAATTAGATTCAATTCGAAAAATTTGGATTCATGGAGCTCATTTTAGATTTTTTTGATTTTGTGTCAAAATTTGGTTGCAGTTTAAAAATGTGTTTCGCAAAAAACTCCAAAATGTAAAAACCAGTAAATTTCAGAATACAAATCACAATCTCATCTTGTTATTCAGGAAATTATAAAATTCCTAGATCAGGAAAATTTTCATATGTCAATTCTAAAATCTTGAACATTCAGAATTATGCGAGGGATGATTCACTCTGGGAGTCAACTTGGGAATCAAACTGGGAGTCATGATTCCCATGACTCATTAAGTCATGGGAATTATTATCAATCAAACGTTGTTATAAATATTACATTGAAATTTTGACGTTTCGGAAATATTAGGTGTCCTGGCAATATTGGAATATAGAAGTTTAAGAATTTTCAAGATTAGAATTTATTGAGTTTTGACATTTTTGAAGGTCAAAACTCAAGGTTTTGAAATAAGGTCTGGAAATTTTGCAATTTTTGAAGTTTGTACGAATTTTGAAGTTTGGAAGTCTAGAAATTTCGAAATTTTTTTCGCCTCCCCTCCCCCCCGGGGCCGAATTCTTGGCTACGTCCCTGAATATACTTAAACTGTATGCCAGTACACAATGTGAAAACATGTAACTTTTATGGTAAAAACCATGAAAAATGTTCATACTACCTAGAACTAGTATAATATTAACAAATAAAGGGTGTATAAACCTTGTAAAACCGGAAACGATTAATGTTGCAGATTTGGGGGGGGGGGCAGAAGGCATTGTTTGCCCCCCCCAACTAGAATGGGGGGGGGCAGCTGCCCCCCCCCCCCTGTTCCGGCGCCACTGAATACGAATAAAAATATCTAAACTTGAAAATTTTTAGCCCATTTAGAAATTTTCAAACTCACAAATTTGAACCGAAAATTTTTTTCTTTTTTCGTAAGATTGACCTTTCATTTGGACATGCATTCCCCCGTCAGAGCATCGATGCACCTCCAAGACAACTCGTATTTTGCCGCCATCGCCGGCCAGGGTATGGCCAACGGGTTTTCCTGCGCGAGCATCGAGTCCGAGGGCTCGACTTTGTCCAGCGTCTCCCAGTCAAACATTTCCCAGGAGACGACCATCAACCGGGAAACCGCGGAAAACGGGCTCAACAAATTAGGCAGCACCGAGAACAATCATCAACATCAACAATCTTGCTCCATCAGCGTCGCCCAATCCGCGAGATGCGACAAGCTACAAATTTCTGAGGCCAAGGATTCTCTGATTTGTTTTTTGTTTATCGTTAAGTACTTGGAAAATCGACAAATTATCAACTGGTGGCAGCAGTCCAGCGAGGGCGACATTTTGAGCTTTTTCACTGCTATCGAGTGAGTTTTTTAAGCATTATTTTTCAAGTGAAAAATTATTTGATGTATGTTTGTTAAATCTACATCGAAATTTGATGGATTCTTGGAACTTCGTACGATTTTTAAATATTTGTTAAAGAATTATCAAACTTCGAAAAATGTATTTTCAGAAGTTTAAATTTTGGAATTTGTAGCAATTTGGAGAATTGTACAAAACTAACAAAATTTGAATTATAAGCATTTCTAATGATATTCTTATAAATTTCCATACATAAGACTAAAAATCAACAAAAATCTTCAGAATATTTAAAATAGTGAAAATTTTTTAATCTACAATGGTTTCTCGGAAAAAATGTCAAGATTTTCCGGAATTCTGAAAATAAAAACGATTCTTGTAAGTCCTTCGATTTAACAAATTTCGAATGTTATGAAATTGACTGAAATTGACGTTTTTTTATTTTTTTATTTTATAGAATGTGCCTGGAAAATTTCAAGTACATCGGAAAACGCCAAATTGCGACAAATCTTCGAAAAGAGCCAGGAAAAGTGCGTACGGTCAAAGCGATGACTCTTCCGGCAAGAATAATTCCGCCGGACTTTTCCTCGGAAAATGGCGCGGCTTCGGCCGTGGGAACTTTGCAAACTCATAATACAGTCACTCGTGAAAATCTCGTGGAAAATAACGATGGCGAAAAAACGCAAAGCGTTTTACTGGACGCGAATTTGGCGACCGAAGTTGGACTTATTGCTTTGGACTGTTTGGGACTTTTTGGCATACATTTTAAAGTATGCTCATTTTGGTTAAATCGACATTATTTTAATTTTTGTTATTGGCAATTTCCTAGAACTTGTGGCACGTATTGTTTTCAATTTGAAGTTTTTATGACTGTTTCGTTTACTAAGTATATTATATACATGGTTGATTTTGCAGTTTAGGCGAAAGAAAAAAAAAATTAAACAGTCAGTTTCTAATTGAATCTTGATTGGTTTGTAATATTGAATTTTTTTATTGTTCAAAAGGATTAGTTCCTACATAAATTTGGGTGTTTTAGTTTTGAATGATGAAATTAATAATTCGTTCATAATGAACAAATTGATTGTCAATTTGCAGGACATTTTGTTGGCGTCGAATGGAGACAACCCAGTGATGGAAAAAATTTTCAACATTCATCTTCTTTTTCTGCAAATTGGCCAGTCGGAAACTTTGCTTCGCCACGTTTTTGCGGGTTTTCGGTCGTTTTTGAACAACTACTCCGTGGTTTTTTTCAAAGGTTTGTTAAAAAAAGTCGACATTCGTTTTTACTTTGTAGGCATTTTGAAAGAACTTGATAAATTCTGTACATTTCATCAACTTATACAATTTTCAAAATTCTTATTAACTATTCTGATTACAGAATGTTGAATGAATTTTTCGTCATTCGCTCAAACATACCGAATTTCCATGAATTCGATTTTTCTTTATTTTTGAAGTTTTAATCAGTGCTGGAATTGTAAAAATATGAAATCTAGATTTTGAAGTTTTTGTGTTGATAATTTCAATTCGATTTCAATCATGCAATAATTACCTTGAAATTCTGGAGAATTCTTATTTGTTTTTGAAAAAATTCAAGTTTCTAAGCTTTATTTAAATTGTGTAAAACTTTTGGGAATTCATTCATCTTTGAATAAATGTACTATTTTTTGAATTCCAATGTTATTCATAGTATTAGCTGTAATAACACAGTGCGACATAATTTAACTTTGGAATTATGAATTCGAATTTGATAACTGAAATCGAAAGTATTGGTACTTATGAGACGATTCGCCAAGGGATTTTGTTAGGTAAGCTCGATTAAGCGAATTATTAACAGTTAATGAAAATTTGGTTAAAATCGCTAATTTTAGCTCTTTTGAGTCGTAAAAAAAAAGAATGATTGGTTTTTTGAGTCGAGAAATTCATTTTTTTTACGACTCAAAAGAGCTAAAATTAGCGATTCTAACAAAATTTTCATTAATTGTTAATTACTCGCTTAATTGAGGTAAGCTAACAAAATCCCTTGACAAATCGTCTCATGAGTACCAATAATCAATACTTTCGACATCAGCTATCAAATTCGAATTCATTTTTTTGGTGTTCGAATTCATTTTTTTGGTGTTGCACAGTGTAATTTCCGAAAACTGATGAATTTTGATAATTTTTTGCATAATTTTCAATATTTCAATAAAATGTGAATATTTTTAATATCATTAAATACGAATTTTGACGTAATTTACTTGAAGAGATTCTTTCAAAATTTCGAAATTTTACTGTCTATAGAACTCTATAAAAAATGTCTAAAAATTGGAGAAAATAATTGTAATTCACAAATTTTCAGTTTGCAAATTCACAATTTATCAAAAAACGTAATTCTGAATGTTTGAATTTGTTTAAGAATTTCATGTCTTCTATCGAACGATATTTTTGTTTTTTTAGAAATTTTGTTTGGTACGCCACTGGAAAAATGATATTCGATAAGAGATAAATAAGTTCGAATGTGCTAGAGTAATAAAGTCGTGGGTTTATATGTACGTGTAGGAAACGCTGTGCTGTGTGGGCGATTGTGTTACGAGCTTCTCCGGTGTTGCAACAGTAAACTCAGTCTGGTGCGGCAGGAATCTTGCGCTTTGTTGTATTTGCTGATGAGAAGCAATTTCGAATTCACTAACAGGAAGGGTCTTACAAGGGTGCATTTGCAGGTAATACATTTTTTTATGATTTTAAATTATAATTAAGGAATTTCTGGATTACTCTGTTTTTTAAGTATCTATCATTATAATAGGGTCGATAATTATTAGAGGTAATAAAATTATGACTAACGACTAATTTTCAATTTTCTCAATTTTAATTTCTTTAATTTACGCTTTGACATTATAGAAACTTTTTGTACTCCGTTAATGTTTTTAAACTTTGGAATGTTTGTATGTTGAAAATGTTTGGGCAGTATTTAGATTCAAATGTGTGAATTTCGGTAATTTTAAGAAAATATTGCAAGTAAAATTTTCTATGCCAAACATTCTTAGAATATATTCGAATTCGTCAGACCTGGATTGTCAAGTTTTCAAACTAAAATTGTTGTTTGGATTTTTGGAATATTTAACTAAGATCGTATTTCGAAAATTATTTTGTATCATGTTTTAATTTGCATTCTACTAATTTGAAGAACTGTTGGAATGTTTCGAAATTTCTTTAGAGTGTTTAAATTATCGTGATAATGAAACGAACATTTTCTACAGTGAGAAATAATTGTTCCAGGTGATAATTTCCGTGTCTCAAATGTTGGGTAACGTGATAGGCCTCAACAATTCTCGCTTCCAAGAGTCGTTGTCCTTGATCAACAGTTACGCTTCGTCTGACAAAGTGATGAAAGGTACTGGATTTTCTCTCGAAGTCAAAGATTTGAATAAGAGGATTCGTACGGTTTTGATGGCGACGGCGCAAATGAAGGAGCACAACAACGACCCGGAAATGCTCGTTGATTTGCAGCACAGTTTGGCCAATTCTTATGCGAGCACGCCAGAATTGAGGCACACGTGGCTCGAGGCCATGGCTAGGAACCATTTACGACTGGGCAATTTTTCAGAAGTACATATTTTGAGAAGCAAATTCCATGTCAGAACTACCGGTTCATCAGTTTTGATGTTTTATCAATAAAAAGTGTGTGTAGTTTTGAATGTAACAGAAAGTATAACTGTTGATACTGTAATTTTTCAGGCTGCTTGTTGTCAGTTACATATCGCCGCTTTGATGGCCGAATATTTGAAACTCAAAAAAGTCCACGATTGGGGTGCCGAAGCTTTCGACAAAATTTCCACCAACATTTCGAAAGACGAACGAGGTTTAAAACTTGACGCTGGTAAAAATAATCAGAAAACTGCGAAGAAAATTTATATAAATATCGTGATTATTTAATTAGTCAACAAAAAAATCATTTTACAATTTTGGAATAATTTTTTTTTATCCTAAAAGTTATATTTACGCATGATCGAAACTTTCGGTAACATTAGTAGATTTTATTTAGTTAATTTTAGTAAAAATTCATACGTTTATAATCATTCCTTAGTACTGAAAATAGTGAAAATAGTCGAAAATTCGGAAAATACTTCGCTAATTCGCAAATTTTCAACAGGAGTCCAAGATGTCCATTACAACGAAAGCGTACTTTTGGACCAATTGGAAACATGCGCAGATATGATCGAGAAAGCTGAGCGTTTCGAACTTTTGGGGCACGTTTATCGTTTGATTATTCCAATTTACGAGCGCAAAAATGATTATGAGTCTTTGTCAAATTGTTACTCGCACCTGACTCGCGCTTGCAACAAAGTCGTCGAAGTCACGAGAAGCGGGAAAAGATTGCTGGGAAGATTCTACCGGGTCGCGTTTTTTGGCTCGGTAATTTAATTTCATTAAATTTAATTCACCATAACATTTTTATGAACTGGATGAAAATGTTTATTACTACATCGAATGAAAATTATTTTCAGGCATATTTTGACGAAGAACACGGTCAAGAATACATTTACAAAGAGCCAAAAGTAACCTCATTATCAGAAATGTCGGAACGCCTTTACCGACTTCATTTGGAAAAGTTCGGCTCCGAAAACGTGAAAATGATCATGGATTCAACGCCAGTCGATGCCCTCAATTTGGACCAAAAAATGGCCTACATCCAGGTCACACACGTCACGCCATATTGGGAAAAAGAGGAACTGGAAGAGCGACAAACGGAGTTTTTGCAAAACCACGATGTTTCTTGTTTCATGTTCGAGACTCCTTTTACCAAGGACGGCAAAATTCGGGGTAGTCCGGAAAATCAGTGGAAAAGGAGAACAATCATCAAAAGTACGCCATCAAGGAATTTCCAAAAATTTGAGTTTTTTCAGAAATTTTTTTAACTTTCAAATGTTATCACAAAAATTATGTTACTATTAAAATTCACGAATTTTGAACATTATTCGATTTAATAAATTTTGAAGCTGTTGCCCAAAACTTGAATAATTTTATAAAAATAATACTCAAAGAAAAATCCATGTTTTTCGATGTTCCCAGTCAGTTTTTGTTATTTATTGGCATTTAAAATGTTTTTTGCGAAAGAAAATCCACCGATCCGGGAATCGAACCCAGGACCTCCCAATTTGATGTCGGGTTAGCTAACCAACTGAGCTACTTCGGATTGATGATCGGTTAGAGCACCTGACATGAAATTGGGAGGTCCTGGGTTTCCATTCCCGGCTCAGTGGATTTTTTTCTCGCAAAAAACATTTTAAATGCCAATTAATAACAAAAACTGACTGGGAACATCGAAAAACATGGATTTTTCTTTGAATAAACAACTCAGTGATAAAAAAATTAACGTTTTCAATCAAAAATAATACCATTGGTAAAAATTATTTTCGTAGATTTTAAATTTTTCCATACATTTTGAAATCCTGGGATAAATTATAGATATTTCGAATGATTTTGGATATTATTTTGCAGCTCAATATTCCTTTCCGTATATAAAAAAACGGATAACAGTGACTGAAAAACGAACGATGGAGCTCAGCCCGATCGAAGTAGCTCTCGATGAAATGAAGCAAAGAGTCCAAGAATTGGAAGAAGTCGCCCTCGTCAGTCCAACGGACGTGAAAAAATTGCAATTGCGACTTCAGGGAAGCGTTTGCGTAACGGTAAACGCTGGCCCACTCGCCTATGCTTCAGCGTTTTTAGATCCTGCGCTTTCCCCCCAGTATCCGGATGATCAAGTCGATGAATTGAAAGGGGTCTTCAAGTAATTCGAATTTTAATGACTCACTCTGATTAGAAGTTCATATTCCTCGAATTTCCCATCAAGTTTTCCAAAAAAACACTCAAATGCTCTGGAACCATTAATAAATTAAAATATCTCTCCCCCCCCCCCCTCTGAAGGAAAATATGCCATTAAAGTTTATCGTTGTAAAAAATGCAAAAAACAATTGTATGTATCTCAAGACAATAAATGGCCGTTTATTGCCCTTTGGTGTATAAAATGATGTATGCACTACGTAGAAAAGCTTTTTCATCATAATAACCTCGAAATCGGAACTTTAGAACGTTTTAGAGGTTCTCATGATGAAAAATATAGGTCGCGCCTGTGCGCAACCGCCGATTTTGGCGATGTGCTTTTTTTCCCGCGCCGGAGGCTCGGGAAAAAAAGCACGACATCGCCAAAATCGACACTTGCCCCCAGACACGAAATATACTATTTCTCCCTAGGTGCATAATATACATACTATTAATATTTACACAAAGCTGATTTTTTTTGTTTTTTTTAGGGAATTCGTGAAAATTTGCTACACCGCTCTCCAAATAAACAGCAAGCTCATAGCTGCGAATCAGCAAGAGTATCAAGAAGTTTTGCACGAAAATTACGAAAAATTCTGCCAGAATCTGTCGTCGCTGCTGGGCGAGTCCGCGTGGCGTGACGAGCAGATAGAGAATCTCAAGCGCAACAGCGCCCTTTTCGGCGCCATAAGTGGCACCGAAAACAATTGACTGCACTAGAGACTGATATTTATCCAGTAACCGAAACATATTTTTCGTCCTGATACTTCCTTTGCGAAAGCAACGATCCACGAATCTCACACAATTGTTGCGCGACACTTTTCTCGTTTGATTCGTCCATTTATGAAAGGTTTCGTTCTTAAATTCTCGAAATGGACAATTTAGAGAGCGTAAAGTGAAATCCTAGGTACATTTAAATGTTGAATTTGATTATATTTATTGCACTTGTTATACACTTTGAGGAAGTGTAATATGTAGACAAAGTTTCGGGCAACAATTGGGACATTGGTCGTCTTTTCGAAGCATGTTTTTTATCGCCGAGCAGGCCAGTATAAATTGTTATTTTTTAACGTGAATATTTAATACGAGAAATTGCCGAGTCATAAGGAATAAATGTATTTAAGAAAAAAAGGCTGTGTTTTTATTTTCTGAGTTTGCGTTTTGGGCGGAGAGGAATGATTTCGAGATTTTACAAAGTTATGAGCTTTAATAGCCTTTTTTTATGTACAAGTTGGGTTTTCTTGTTTCCTTCTGGTGCTGTTCCTAACAGATTTTGAAAAACCGATTTTTGAATGATAGTTAATTACCGTTGAAAAGTCGTTATTCAAAAAAATTCCGAATGTAGGTGTAAAAATGTTAAATTTGCGATGTTTGTTGAACTTCCAAGTAGCTAATTTTCCAAACTACATATTTAACAGTTACAGCTCTTATTATTTTTTTTTTTCTTTTTTTGGAAAGTGCAAAAAAACCGTAACGCGGTTTTTCGAAATCCATTGGGAATCGAAAAATACCTAAAACAAACGACAAAACGACGCAGGCACACGACGAAAAATCCACTCGTGAAATTTTCTCCAAACACATCGATAATAAATACTTGTCATTGGTAAAAGGACACGACAAAAACAAATGCCACTCACGCTATCTAATACAAATTTCGAAATTCTCATCGCCATCCGAAAATTGTATACTTTGGTATGCAAATGCACTTTTACATTCGTAACACGCTGATATGACGAGTCATCAAAGTGCTTTTCTCAATCGCTACGGAAAAATATAACGAAACGAAATCATTGACGAAACGAACGAGTAAAAAATACAGTAAATCACAATGTTTGTGCAAAACGCTACACGCTCACGTTCGGGGACGGGTGAAATCGAGTGTCACAAGGCGGGTCCAGAAAATTTAATAATTCTTCCCACTTCGCGACTTTACGTTTATGATAAAGTATGCTACTTTGAATGGCAACAATTTTTTACATTTTGTTAAGTTATTCTCTGTTTTCGTACAGTTTCGAAATTTTATATCAAAAAACATAAATTGAAACGTGGAATTCCTCTCAAAATTGGAAAGTCGTAATGGGAAGAACTTTTTTCTGTCCCGTCATACAAGGAAAAAACACCGCACACGAAAAATAAATGTCTACAGGAAAAACAATCACGTGCTTTTTGTTTTTAACAATTTTCGGCTTTCGCCCCCTGCGCCTCTTGACGCTTGATTATGTTAATTCGATGGGTTTGCGCAGAATCAGGTACTCGAGTAGCATATTTCATGAAATGGCGCCGAAAGCTGCTCGAAACGGTTAACAATAGGAACATTAGAGAACTGTTTTTACCTGGGGTTCGTTAATATTTTGGGCTGTATTAATACTTAAACGAAAAATGCAATGTACATGTCGTTTTCAGAAACTTGAAAATTCGGACAACTCGCTATTTGCGGATACAACGAGATGGACTAGAATAATATTTTTATCAAATGTAACGTCGAAGAAATATCGACGTCATCGATGTCGCCAAAATATATGAACAACCCTACTTTCAGCGCCATTTGGAGAAACTTGGAAAATTCAACCCTAGACGAGTTTTCGTCGTCAGGAAATAGGGTAAGGATTTTGGCGTTAAGTTCGGGTCAAGAGGCCGGGAACTTGAAATTGGGTCTACTGATCCGATGACTGTTCGTTGTTTTTTTCTTGATTTTCAGGGGGAGCCGACCTGTCGTGGTTCGTGCAGTTTTCGTTTTGCTGGGTGTTGCCGCTTTGCGCGATTTCGAGCCAGTGTCGTTTGTTCTCTTTCACTCCTTCGAGCAGGGGTTCCAATTTATCGGACAGTAGGGCGAACGACTAGAAACACAAGGAACATTGGTAAGTGAAGGGTCCGGGAACTAAGGGGCTAACCGACATTTCGGAAATTTTTCAGGAGAGCGAAAAAACATTTCCATTTTGTATTCAAATGAAATTTACGGTTTTAGTGAGAAAATCTTGTAAAAGGTCATGATATAAAAATGCTGTCTTGTTTTCAGAGCAATATTCGCGATTGTTCGTAAACTACGAGCACTGGAAGTTGTCAGGGCGCTATCTGAGAGGGTAGTCCGGGAACTAAAGGGGCTAACTATCGGTTTACGTCTACGGCATTAGCGCAGCTAATGCACACTTTTCTGCATTTTTCTTGGCTCATCAAGTACAACTTTACGATACTCTACACTGTCGCATAAAAACGCCATTTTTCGGGCCTGCTTGGGCCCGAAAAATCTTTTTATTGCCTTCGGTGTATAAAGTATTGTATGTTCCAAAGAGCAAAAAGTTTTTTGGGCTCATACGATTATATTCCAAGGCGAAGCCGAGGAATATAAACTCGCATTCGTCCAAAAAAACGTTTTGCCCTTTGGAACATAATATACTAAAATATTACCCAGAATATCGCGATTAGGTTGAGAAAATGATACGTCCCATAAGGCTCTGTACACAGTTAGCCCCTTTAGTTCGCGGACTACCCTCTCAGATAGCCTCTTGGTAAAGTTGGTTATCAAGTAAAGTATAGAAAAAATTAGATATGATCTTTTTATTATACACTCCGATGCGTAAGATAACTAGACGAATACGAAAATGTAAAAAAACGTATTTCGAAAATTTTTTTGGTTAGCCCCTTTAGTTCCCGGATCCTTCAAGTGATCTCCCTTTGGCGATGAATATCTTCATTTTTCACGCAGTATTTTACGATGTTTTTCGTATCGTGACTGCGTTATTATTTTCCGAATGAGTACCAACTATGAAATCTTTAGTTCCATAATTTTTAATTTACCTCATAAATTGGTAGACAGATCGAATCGATGAAACCCACTTGCATCATGGGCAACTCGTCCTCTTTTTCCCGGTTCATTATGTCCTGTAACGTAAGATAAGAAATTCAAAAATAATGGAAATTTAGCGACGTCGGTGGTGTTGTAATTTCATTTTAAAAAATTCAAGGGCGAGTATACGATTTAGGAAATGTAGAGTGATGGAGTGACCTTGTAAAAATATAGGACGTTCAGGCCCGTGCGCACGGGAGGTTTTGGGGGTTCAAACGCCTCCCATTGACTGAATTTTTTTGTTTTTTTGTTTTTTAGAGAAATCCTCTACATTTCCAAAAAACTCTGAAATTCCTGAGGAACTTAAAGTTTCATCTCCGGCATTTCCAAACAAAAAAGACTCAAAATTGAACATGCTAAAATTCCATGATTTCAGACTTTCGAAATATATTCAATCGAAATTTTCATTTCAAAAACTAAAAAATTGAACAATCGTCAATAAAGTGAAAAAATACCTGAAAAACTCCTGAATTTCAGAATAACTGAAAAAATTCTCAATACTCCAATTCTAAAATTCCAAAAGCATTTGAAATTTCAGAATTGTTTATCTCTAACTTTTATAACTATTTCACTATTTTAACAATCTGCAGAACTGAGAATTCTCACAAATCCTAAAAAACTCTACAGTTTCTAAAAAACTTGAGGTTTCATCTCCGAAATTTCCAAAAATGAAAGACACAAAATTGAACATTTTCAAATTATATTCTTTAAAGAATATATATATAATATTATATAATAATATATAATAATAAAGAAATTGAATTCAGGTTTACGAAATACATTTTATTAAATGTTTTATTCCAAAAACTGAAAAATTCGTGCAAAAACACCTGAAAAAACTCCGGAATTTCGGAATTACTGAAAAAATTCTCAATATTCCTATTCGAAAATTCCAAAATCATGAAAAATTACAAAATTGCATATATCTTACTTCCACGATTTCGCTTGCTAAAAAATGTGCACGATTTAGAATTTTCTAAAATCCCAAAACCTCTGAAACTCCTAAGAAACTTGAAGGTCTATCTTCAAAATTTCCAAAAATAAAAGACTCGAAATTGAACATTCTAAAATTCCATGATTGCGAATTTTCAAAATAAACAAAATCAAAAATTTTATTTCAATAATTGAAAAATAGAACAATCTTCAATAAACTGCTGAAATTTCGGAAAAAACTTCATTTAGACGTTTCAGAAGACAGAAAAAAACACGCACAAGCCTCAATTTCATAATTACACATCATCATAATTCCCAAAAATGTAAAAATTTCCGAAAGCTCCAGAATTTCTAGAATCTTCGGGTTCAAAATTCAAAAAGCATGAAAACCAAAGGTGAAAATCCCGAAATAACAGAATTTTTCAATGACTAAAAAAAATTCTGAAAATTCAATTTTGAATAGAACAAAAGCCAAAACCCCTCCCTTGATCAAATCCTGCGCACGTACCTGGGACAGTTCGATCTAAAATTGCGTATAATGGAAAAGTTTGAAAACGGCGATGTCTTGATATCAAATAATTTCAGTTCCGAACATGTTCAACTCAAAAAATTACAAAATCTCACTTATAATTTCCAATTCTAAATTTGAAGCACTCGAAAATCCGGAAAAATTGAAAATTCATCCTCAAAAATTCCAAGATTAAAAAATCAAAGAATCTCGATAATTTCAATAATTCAGACGTTGATGTTCAAAACGAAGGAGTAATAAAAATAAACACAAAATTTGGACAATTCTGCAAACAATATATGTATTCTTTGGGACAAGAAGATCGAACGAAACAAGAGAAAATCAGATGCTGAAAAAGCATAATAATCATCGCGCTCACAATAGGCTCGATGTGCAGAGTGGTCCTTTCGATATCGCCCTGCTCGAAGAACTCGCTGCTGACTAGTTCGGCGACTCGTTTCTCCACGTCCCAGGGTTTCGTGATGGCCGCCAAATCGCACACCGTCATCAGCATCCCCCGCAACAGGTCAGCCTGATCCGGCAGCGTCCAATTGTAGTTCCCGCTTTTCGCCAGGGTGAAGAAAGACCCCCGCTTCCTGAAGTACACCGCCAGATCCGTGGAGAGAATCGCTTCCTCCAAGACTTTCACCACTCGGGAGTAATCCTCCGGGGAAAGATTCGATAGGATTTGGTTTCCTGGGCTGCTCAGGATCATCAGGCACTGGTCGAAGTGGTGATGCTCCATCGTGGACGTCGAGTACAATTGGGCTAATGGCGAAGATGCTCTGACAAAAAGAAACACGGTTTTTTGAGTTTTGAAAGTTTGAATTTCGAAAGTTTGGGAGTTGAAAGATTGAGAAATTTGGATTTATTGATTCAATAATTTTGTAAAATGCATGAAAACTTTCGAAAATACTTATATACATTTGATAGCAATTTATTTTTTGCGGCGATTGGATAATATGTGGATTTTTGAATGTGGAAATGTCAATTAGGAAAATTGCAATGCTAGAAATTAGAATGTTATAAAATTTCAGAATTGGCAATTTCGGACATTTGAAAACTTCGAACTTTGAATTTTCAAGTGTGGAAAGTTCGAAATAAAATTTATTTTTCG
>JAPYZK010000770.1:0-25723 GCA_030522785.1 Platygaster equestris
GAACTCACTTAAAAAAAAAAGCGCCAAAGGCTCTACCTCGAAGGTGGGGTGGAAATGAGTTACTCGCGATTAATGACTACCATACGTTGATGATAATGATTTATTTATTCTAAAATCGTGGAAAAAAACGATCTGGAGTTAAATTACTCTATCATTTAAAAATCGTAAAAAAATTTATGAGAAGAAAAAATTTTTCTATTGCAGAAATTTGTTTATAACAAACGCAATTACGCATTTTTGCAACAAATTACGAAACATGATCATTCTCCGTCTAGATTCATCATGGAAATACCCCAAAACGATTGAAAAATGGTGAAAACATTTTTTACATTCAATTTGTTTATAACTACAATAATAATGCACTAAATGAAAATTGTCGTAAGACCATTTTTGTAGAGAATTTTTTTCTCGACAACTTTGTACTCGTAACTTTTTTTCGAAAAATGACGAGGAAGAGAGTTATATTTAAAATAATGAAACTCACCCCTTTAATCCAAGATGGCGGAATTTCCCATTGGGGTGGGGTGAATAATTTTCGGATTCAAGCTCCTCTGAGACCCTCACTTTGAACCGAAAAAGAATTGCGCTGTTGCCAATTTTTTTTTTTTTTGTTGTCTATTCCTCAAGCTACTGGATCACTACGGGTTTGGATGACTCGCGTGAAAATTGACTCTTCGATTGAAAAATAGAATCTTGAGCATTTTTCATTTTCCGAAGTTTATGAACGTCAACAATGCAACTATTGAAGTGAGGGGTAATTTGCTCTACGATAGACGGGAATGATCGGAATCGACTCCCCATGATTCCGGAGTCGAGATAAAGATTTGCAAGTCGGGAGTCGATGATTCCTAGCGAGGCGTAATTCACTGTTCAATCTATATACTGATTCTCACGGTAATCACAATTGAACGAATCAATGCAATAACCAGTTGTGCGCGAGATCCCAGGCTCACTAGTAGGCAAGAGTGGGGATGTTTCACTGATCTCGCGACGGAATATGACATGTTACAGATTGCTGTACGAATTCGTAATGCAGTTCGTAACTCGTCACATCTCAGCCAATATTAGTCGGATTGAGCTAATCTTTAGGTAAAAATACACAGTCCGACAAAATTTGACTTTCGGAAAAATTGGGGGATTGTTTATTGATGACCCAAGGCATCCGTTTTCGCAAAAATTTTTCCGTCATTTTTTTTTGTTTTTTTGTTTTTTTGTTGTACTGTGATATTCACGAAACTTTTTACGAATCGAATCGTGTGGCGAACTTGTTTACACAATTATTTCTGGACGATAAACAAAGCTTACATGGGGACTTGCATGACCTTGGGACACCCTGTATATCTTGAATCATAAGTTTACTTTTCATACAATATTGTGATCAACAAATGTAACTCGTAATTTTGCCCAATCAATTGGATGGTTTGATTGGATTGTAATTGATGGATGGAAACGTAGGAAAATTAGACTACCCAAATTGAATTACCTCGTGACAACATCTATATTTTGCTTCGCCCTATTCAATCTTACAAAATAAGAATTAAAGACGAATCACGTCGCTATTTCATGTCAAATCGAAAATCGAAAAAAACATTGATGTAACACTCGAGCGAATACATTTTTAGACGAACTATAGTTTGGCCTTGAGAAATCGGAACGAAATAGAAACGAATTTTCCGTCGCGTATCAATATGATATTAATACACGCGACACACGAAATGTAGATAAATTTTCTATCCGCCAAAACCATTACTCGCACTTTTTTCGGATATTATCTCAAAATTGACTATGTCTCCGAACAAAAATGTAAAATTCGGATTTTAAATCGAATAAATCGGAGTGTGAAATTTGAATTTGTTTCTGTGAAGAAATTTTCCTACCGCCTTCCTCTGAGAAGCCTATCTCAGCCAGGCTGAACTAGGTCCATCGAGTTCTGAGTAGGCTGTTAGCCCACTCAGTTACCCAACACCCACTTCAAAACTGTTCTAGCGTCCCTATGTCATGGAAGAAATGCGCCAACTATATACACAAATCAAAGATATGACCATTTAAAACTAAAAGATGTTATTTCGCCCTACCGAAATTTTTGAAATCAACTTTACTCGGAAAATTGTATTGTACAAATAATAGTTTGCGCAATATTCATGATAACTTTTTTCATATTACATATTGATATTGACATTAATAATCACGACAAAATTTCAATAATTCGAAAAAAAATAGGGAACCGAATTCAATATTGTTTTCCATAAATTAAAAAAATTGTTCAAAACAATGAGGCAATTTCTACTGCCGAAATGCAAATCATCGTATGGAACTTTTTTGAAAAAACTGGCATATTAGAATAGAAAAAAAAAGCGGTTAAATATTTTTTGCCAACCTTCTTTTTTCATTAAATTTTTTATAGAGTAAAAAGTACTATAAAACACCAAATAATCATAACAACGACTTTTTTCCCAGTTTATCAATGTTATCAGTCATGTTTTTGTTGAATGAATGCATTGTTGATCGCGAATTTCGACAGTAATTTTATCGCGAGCTTGGATAACTGCACCGCACTTCTAGATCATTTCCGAGTTCATTATTTTGTTGATATTTCTTAATTTTGCAAAAAATCAGTCAAAAAGCTCTTTCAATGAACACAACTTCATCCAAAGGAATAAAGAATATAATGATCAACTCAACGCAGACACTCGAGTCTAAAATAATCCACGATAAAAATTAATGGCCCAATAAAAACGCGCTGAAAATTACTGGGACGCTCATTAAAACAAATAAAAAACGAAGAAGGAAGGCCCGTTATTTGCATCGCAAATCATGAATGAGAAATTTCGTACGCAACGCGATCGAGATTTATCGAACGAACGAGTAGAGCGACGAAAACAATGCGTTGCCAGGACATTGTCTACTCGCGAAGGTCGTAACGTCAGGAATGAAAATATGGCTAAAAATCGCACGAGTTTCAGCCTCGACACGGATTCTCAAATGCCCATCAGGCTCTTATGGTTTCTTAATCAAATAATCGCGAAATTTCTTCTTCCCCTCTCGAAATTTCTCGCGTAATGATGACGCAATTTTTTCTCGACCGGAGAACGAGTAATGTCAACGTCGGAAATGTTTGTGCTAAGCGTTTTTTGGGAGAAAGAATTTTTACGTTTTTTTTTTTTTTTTTTTTTTTTTTTTTTTTTTTTTTTTTTTTTTTTTTTTTTTTTTTTTTTTTTATATTTTTTTTTTTTTTGTTATTTGTAAAACTCTTTCTATTTTTTTTATTTTTTTTTTATTTTTTAAAATTTAAAACTTTCGATATTTCCAGAACTTTAGCAACTCCGAAACTTGACAATTTTCAAAACTCAAAATCCTGCAAAACTTTGAAATTCTTTGAAATTCCCGGAAACATTAAAATTCTAAAACTTGTAACAATTTCCGAAACTCATAAAACACCTTGATGCTCCAAAATTCCAGAAAACCCGGTATTTCGAAAGCTTCAGAAGTTCCATAATAATTTTCAAAAATTTCCGAGAATTACGAAACCTAATGATTCTCGAAAATTCCAGAAATCCCAAAATCTCCAGAGCTTCAAAAATTTCAAAACTTCACAACTTAAAACCTTCAAAATCCCTCGAAACTCCAACATTCACCAAAATTCATCAAAACTCAAAAATCTTAAAATTTTCACAACTTTAGGATTTAATCGTTCGCCGGGTGAAAGGGGAAAATTCATGGAAATTTGTTAACACTTTTGCGAAATTTCGAAAATTCAAATGAAACTTGAAAATTCTGCAAAACTTGAAAATACTTCGAAATCCTCAAAATTCCAAAACTTTTAAAAAATTCCGAAACCTACAAAACGCAATAATTCGTTAAAATTCCAGAAACTCAAATATTTCCAAAGCTTCAAAATATCAAAAATTTTTTAAAATGTCCAAAAATTTAAAAAATTGAAAAATTCCAAAATTTCGGGTTCAATCGTTCACCAGGGGGAAGGGCTGACGGGGGGAGTACTATTTTTATTTAATTCGGCCATTTTAACCGAAAAAACTCAAGTAAACAAAAAACATTTCACCATCATGCATATTTGACGATCGCGATCTTATATCAATGTTTTTCGCTCTTCATGACCGCTTGAACATGATATAAAACATTCGATACCATAATATTATAACATTCTAAACTTGTCAAAAATATATAATTCAATCCATGGACGCAGAGAATTTAAATAACCGTAGCGACTAACCTGTCCATTACGAAATTGTTGTTGTTGCTGCTGCTGTTGTTGTTGCTGTTGCTGCTGGTGGTGAAAAAGAGCGACTTGATGTTGTTGAGACATTTGGTTGTTTAGATAGACCAAGTGCTCTGCGCCTGGTGTTTGGCTCTGTAACAAAAAAGGGATATTATTCTCTATTAATGTTTTCTAAACGATCGATTTCCAAAACTGTCCAAATTACCAAAACATTTCCATGGTACTAATTTCGAAAAATAATTAATCAAATTTAGATAGTAAACAATGTCAACAGATTCCATACTTGATAAACAAGCAATCAAGCATCACAAAATTACAATATAAATCCTAAAATTTTCCTTCAGTGTGTGTAATCTAATTTTCTTGCACAATTCCGTGTGAAATAAATCAACCGAATCAAAAATGAATAAATAAATCGACTTCAACCATAACAATTACATTTTGACATTAAAATGTTCAGAACTAAACCCATAATTAAATTTACTCATGCAAATTATAATCCATTGCACATAACTTGAAACGATTCAAAACTGACGTGAAGCCATTATAATTCATATTTTCCTCAGTTCAATGCACATCATTTTACAATTTCCAATATTTGTATTAAAAGTTGGCGCATTTGAGGCATTCAACGGAAATTGATTTTCAGTTAAAAATACTTGATTGCCACAACGTAAACAACCTTCTGCCTAACGCTGATTGAAAATCAATTCTAGTTTGCTCTGAAAATGCAGAGAACAATGCAATTACCTTAAGTTGCATGGGATGTATCTCATAAGGTAAATGTACATTATTTATAGCTTGTAAACCAAGTTGTTGTGGCTGACTTTGTTGAGGCATGTTCATTTTATTCATTGGGTACTTCCATTTTTCTTGATTCTGGAATCATACATTAACATCCATTCAAATTTATATTTTTCTGAAAACTCACGACACATTTTGTAAAAAAACAGATTTTTTTTAACTCAATTTTTGATAATTTTTTGAGTACTCGTGATATTATTCTAATATGGACAGTAAATCAATTTCTACTCTTTACTCTTTTAGATTTTCGAAGATTATTTATTGAGAAACTGGACATCAAAATCAGAGCGTCAATCATCAGGCATTTTCAAATTCCCGGTCATTTTGCATTTAGTATATTATTGAGGTCAAATTTGTTTTCCTCGCGTATGTGATATAAAGTGTAATTATAAATTTTTTTCGTCTGAAAGTTTTAAAATTTCACACATTTACTGACATTTTAATTTCACTTCTAAAAATTTTACAGAATTTGGAATAATTTTTGAAAATTCCCCAACAAGATTTCCATAAATCGAAAATCGCCAAATCATTAAAAATTTTTCCGCTCAAAAATACTCCGAAAAACTACGAAATCCTGGTACGAATTTCGAAAATTTCACTGAAAATTACAAAGTTCCACGTACATTTGAATATAGTTCCGAAATTCTCGCAAATACACTAAAAATTCAAAAATTTTCAAACGCCTTAAAAACTCCAGAGATTACTAATTAATGTTTTTAGGTACCTTAAAAATTAAGGCAACATTGACTAATGGTTCGACAAATTTTCCAAACTTTTCCTCAGATTCGAAACACTACGAAAAACAGTGAAAACCCCTATTTTCCAAAATTTTCAAAGTACAACGAAATTTTTACGAAAAATTCCTAAAATTTCGAAATGTCATTTGCTAAAATAGAAATGGCTGAACTACTCTCAATGCTTTGTTTAAAACGAAAACTCCAATGACTTACATTATCGATAATAGCATCGTCCGAAAGTGCCCAAGTCCTTTGACTTTGTTTCGCAGCGAAGGCCGAAGATTGCGCATTGAGATCTGCATCCGCCGGTCGCTGGAAAACGTAGCCAATCATAGCATCATCCTGGGCTCTGTTCACTCCGAGCTGATGAGCCTGCACAGCAGGGATGCGAATCCCGTCTGTCGCTGCCATGACTTGTGTACCAAACTCAGATTCCTAAAAATAATTATGTAACACTTCGTCAACATAATAATATACACAATATTTTCATGCTTCCCAAAGAAGCGCTTCTTCCAAAAACTAAGAAAAATCAATCAATTATATTTTCGCAAAATGTCCCGAAGTCACAAAGTAAAACCGTAGATTCCCCATGGAATTTTGAGACAATTATTGATGTGCCATTTCCCGAAATATCCGCAGAATTAGCGGAGTTATCAACGATTCGGTTGAACATGAAATTTTCAACATTTCCAGAATTTACATTCGTTTTTACCAATTTCGTCAGCTAATTATTACACATTTTATTCGGTTTAATTTACAAGATTTCGACATTTTTTGCAATTTTTCATCCCGAATGTTGTACATTTGTACATTTTCTGCGATGATGTGGAATTTCCAACACTCGACAAAAACGAAAAAGAAGTTGAGAAACTCCACGTTTTTTCGAATGCGAATTAGATTTTTGCAAGCTTTTTTTGGATTTACGGTAAAATTTAATATTTTACCGACGAATTTTGAACGTTTAAAAAGTTTAAAGTTAAAAAAAACTTTAAACTTTTCTGAATATTTCAAGATTCCACATTTTTGGGATCCGCAAATTTTTCAATTTTTCGGAAATTCGGAATTTAAAGGCACCACAAATTCCTAAAAAAGTTCATATTGTTCTAAGCATTCAAAAATTACCGAATTCTGCCAAGACTGCAAATAATGTATGGTCTCACATTCTTCAAATGTGCCAATTTTCGGACATCAATAAAATTCGCAAAAATTTTCTTTAATTCGAGAATTTCCAGAATTCCGAAACAATCGTAATGTTTCTGAAAAATAATTATCACTCAATCTCCACTGATTTCGCGAACTTTGGGAAATGGCAAAGGAAAAATCGTCTCTTCAAATTCTACGGCAAATCTATGGTTCTCGATGTTACAGTGACTTTAGGACACCCGGTATAATCTTCGATCAAGTGTCGATTGTAATGAAAATTCAAAAATCCACGTGTACCAATTTGCAAAAAAATAAAACACGAAGAAATCGTAAAAAATGGTTGCAGGGTTTTTACAGTTTTCCCGAGGGTCCAAAATCTGATATTCGATAAAATTCGACCATGTATTTTAGTTCAATTAAAGTTGACTAATGCGTTAGTGTGGTATAGGAGACTTTCGCAGTCAACAGATCGATAGTTGAAAATCGAGAAATGAGAAGAATAAAAATCGCTGAGGTGCAAATTTTAATAAAATTCGATAAAAGAAAAATGTAAACATAAAATATAGGAACGATCGAGTGAAATGATGATTAAATCATCAACAAAGTATCTAAAATACCCAAAATATTTCTAGATTTTTACTTCGACTACGCACATCGCGATAATTTGAAAATTTTTATTTTTCATTTTTCTAAATATAATATAAAGTGATTTCGATTCGTCAAACATTTGAATAATTACGAATATTGAGCAGTTAAAATTGAACGATTCCAAAAATCGGTAACTAAATCTGTTAATATCATTTCCGAGTATAAAATTTTCGATTGTTGATCACTTACTTGAAAAATAGAAAAAAAATGACAGGTGGAAAGGATAAATGAAAATAACAGACGTTAAATTATGGACGAAAAATGCTACTGAAACGTACATAAAACGAACAAATTAAATTCATCGAAATTCGTCAGGACGTTGAAATTCAAGAATTTCCGAAATATCCGAAATTTCGAAAATTTTAGTCTTTAAAACTTGAAAGTTTTTTGCAGTTTTCGAAAACTTGAACATTCCAGTACATTCAAAACTTCAGAACTTGACAATTCTTTAAAACTTTGAAATTCTAGAATTTCTTGAATTTCTAAAGCTTCAAAAGTTCCGAAGTTAAATATGTCAACACTTGAAAATTCCAAAATTTTGAAATTTGTATGCTCCAAAGTTTTGCAACTCTTGAAAACTTCAACATTTCCGAAACTTGTAAAGTTTTACGACTTTACGAAGCTTCAAAATGCTCGAAACTCCAAAATTCATCCAAATTTATAATTCTAAAATTTTAAACAATTCGAAACTTCCAGCCTAATTGAATTTACAAATTTTTCAACATTTTCAGAACTCTAAAAACTTCAAAATACAACTTACAAACTTTGAAATTCTTGAAAATTTCAAAACTTTTTGAAATTAAAAACGCAAAATTCTCAAGAACACACCAAATTCTTTAAAATTCCAGAATTCCTCAAATTCCCGAATTTTAAAAACATCCAAAACTTGTAATATTCTGAAACTTCAAAACTTCATGATTCTTTAAATCTTTCAAATTCCAGAACTTCTATAACTTCCAAAGCTTCGAAAGTTCCAAAACTTGAAAACTTCCAAATGTTTGGAAACATCATCATTCACCCAAATTTGTCAATATTTCAAAATTCCCAAACTTTCAACAATTTTGAAACCAATTTTGTTACATTCAAACTTCTCAACACGTCAAAATAACGAAATTTCCAAAACCTCAAAAGTATAAAAACTTCAAAATTCATCCAAATGTGTCAATACTACAATGATTCTAAAATTTTTAATAATCTGAAAACTCGAAAATACAACTTTAAAACTTGGAAATTCTGAAAAATTTACAAAATTTTCATGAATTCCACAACTTTGAAAGTTCTGATACTTCCTAACTTCATGCCTTCAAAATGCCTCCAAACTTCCAACATTCATTCAAATTCGTCTGAACTTGAAAATTCACAGAACTTGCAAACTTTTACACTTGCGCGCGAATTGCTGAAAAATCATAATATACGTCAACAAGAATTCGAATATTTTTCCAGGGCTAACACAAAATACCCTGAAAATTGCATGTTTTTTCCCAGACATTTCATTATCCCCGAGAATATTCTACATTCTCCTGGTGCGCAACTACCTTACCACATAAAAACTTTCAAACTGTCAACTCTCAGACACAGCGTACACATTTCCTATCGAACATAAAGTAAATGCATCAAGATCCCCCGAGCCATAACAATAGGCAACCTTAAATCCCACAAGCGCCAAAATCGCCAAAATCGCCAAAATTGCCCCCCACCCGCCTCCAATTGTCAATCCCATGATCTCGATAATACCGGTTGAAATGTTTAAAAAGGCTCGGCGAAACGTCAAATGCGGGTGATCGTTGACCTAACCTCAAAACCCCGATCAGAGCGTACAAAAAAAGCAAAAAAGCAAAAAAGCAGAAAAGCAAAAAAGCGAACGTCAAAAGTCCGAGGGACAATGACGCCGAAAATGTGAAAATCCCTAGCCGGCGGAAAACCCGGGAAAACCGGGTCCCGAGTTTCCCCGAGGTGGACCCAGGGTCTCCCCGGCGATGATTCGGCGGAAAAATCCGGGAAAAGGGGAGGAAACGCGAAAATACGTACCGTGGGTATATGCCCGTTAGCCGAGGGATGATACGCCGGTTCGCCAGCGCCGCTTTCGGCCGTACCGAGCCACTTCATCCTCGGGGAAAATCCGGATTCGGGGCGAGAAGCGCGAGGAGACGCCAACGGGGAGAACCGGGATTACGCGAGACGTTTTCCTCCTCTTCGAACGAGTCCCGACACATCCGCGAATTTTATAACTTGTTCTGCACTGCTTGCTTTTTTTCGCAGCAACGCGACGAGATACGATCCCGGGATTTTGGCAACACTGCACAACACTGCCCTCCGGGTCCGGGCGAGTGGAGCTGAGTGGAGCTGAGAGGAGCTGAGAAGCACTGAGAAGAGCCGCCGCACACACTGGCACACACGCCCAAACAAGGACGCGGCTTTTTTCGCGAATACGGGACGCGAATTTACACACCACGACCCGCCACGGGAGACGACGCGACGAATTTTTCACTCCCGGGATTGTAATTTATCGGAACGCCGGGTCCTTTTCTGTCCCTTTCAATTGCGCGCGAGCAGGGAACAGGATTCGATTTACTGCGGCTGATTTACGGCAATTTACGGTTGTTGTCAGTTGCAGTCAGTTGCAGTCAGTTGTTGTCGCGCGAACGTTGGTACATTCGATACTGGCCATATAGATCGATGTATCGAGGTTTTTGCCTATATATATTTTCGCAGTCGATACACTCGACATCGAGATTGAAAGTAAACAAAGCGTGCAGATTAAGAAAATACGGTTTTTATCATCTACAACAAACTTGAATATTGTAAAGAAGAAACAACTACCACCACGATGTCGGAAGCTAAAAAAAAAGTCCTCATGATATGTTTGGGTAAACAATACTTGCTATGCAGATGTTGATTATTTCACAAAAGCAATTTTACTTTGACTGTATATTATTATTATCGTTATTATTATATATTGTAATTCAGTATTAAACGTTGATTTAAGAGTGTACGCAAGATATAACTTTTCCAAAATTTATTGAAATTCACTGACCTCATTTTGTTCACATTTTGAATATTGAACATGACCTGAAGTGGTTTTTTTTTTCAGAATCAAAATTACCGGATTTTCCATCGTTTTGAGAAAATTTTCTGAACAGAAAAAAAATTTTCCGGGTTGACTAGGCATAATTTTCAAATTTTCCAATTCGGATGATTGTACTTTCCAACTTACAATTTTCAAAGCTGCTTTTTCGACAAACTTTTCAATTTTTATGTTTTTTTATCATTTTTCCATGATCAAAAATTGCGTATCGAACCATCCTATTTTCATACAAAATCATATGGTCAGCCCAAATATTCCAAGTTTTAAGTCGTAAAAACTTTACACAGTGACAAAATATCAAATATTCTGATCATTTTATAGGAAACATTTGTCGTTCCCCAATCGCCGAAGCAGTATTTCTGGACATTATTGGGAAAAAAAAGTTGCAAGACGAATGGGAAGTCGACAGCGCTGCTCTGATAGGTTATCACACAGGAAAATCTCCCGATCACCGAGTTGCTCCGATACTCAAAAACCATGGAATTTCCAATTATTCCCACAAAGCGAGAACTGTGATTATTCCATTTTTTTCTATAAATTTATTCATTTTTTGAGTATACATGTTTTCTGTACTCGATATCAAGAACTGATTAACGTTTGTTGAATTGATAACATTTTCAACAAGATTCAATGATTCATACATAACTTTTCAAACGCCAACATTTTCAGTCTTAGGCGTTTTTTAGACCCATAATGTTTCATCACACTTTGGATTGGAAATTTTGAATTTCCAGTTTGTCGAATTCAAAAGTCACAGAATTCCGCATCGAAACAATGTTCGAGTTTTCTAAACTTTCACTGTTTTTGGTATTTTTGAATGTACTCAAAACTTGCGAATTTTTCAAAAATTGAGAACATTCAAAGAACACAAATTCCATGACATCCACTTGATTCTCCCAGGTTAACGCCAAAGACTTCGATTATTTCGATTACATATTTGGCATGGATAAAAACAATATCGATGCTCTTGAAGAAATGAAGCCTGCAGGGAGTAGAGCAGAAGTTGCACTTCTTGGCCAGTACGACCCGCAAAAACAACTCATCATCAGAGATCCATATTACGTAGGCTTAATGAAAAATTCCCTTTTTTTCTTCTTGGCAAGTTTTCTTTTACATCTTTACGTTTTTCATAATTGGATTCTTATTTCAGGATTCTGACGATTCCGGGTTCGAAACAGTTTACCAGCAGTGCGTACGATGTGTGAATGCATTTTTGGAGGTGAAGAGTTAGAGTTGATTTTTGCATCGACTTGGCATAAATTCTGCAAATGAAATAGATGCTATTTTGTAATTTCAAGTTGCGTATTTTCTTTATTCGTACAAATCCTTTTCGTCAAGGGCGTATGCAAGATTTTTATCGAGGACGGGCGTTTTCTTTTATATACACAATTTTAGATTTTTCAAGTTTTGGAGACCCGTGGAACTCTGAAGTGTTCGGAATTTGGAAATGAAAAATTCTTAGCGAAATTCTCTATATCGCACACCCTAAAAAATCCACGTACTCACAAGTTACAAAAGACGTCCTCTGCAATTCTCGGCCTCGCATTTACAAACAATGCTTTTGTCCGGAATACTGCCAACATCGTAATTGTAGTTCCACATCAATTCCTGACCAGCGTGTATGTAAGTAAGGGCAAAAAAAGCTACCCAGGGAAATCTTACATCATGTGTGTCCACGAAAACGTTTTGGACAAACACATTTGGATCGCACGAGTGCTGAAAAAAACAATTACATTTTTAATCATCAACATTTTAGAGAGTTGGGAGGATTTATGATGTGTGACATACATTCGGATGTATAACATGAAAAACTCGGAAATATCATAATTTTGCTAGTTGGAAGTTTAAATTGAAGCATTCAAAAATTTTTCAAGTTACATTCCAAAAATATACAAATTCGTACACTGAATTTTCACAGTGTCAAATCGCTCAAGTTAATAAGCATAACAAATTATAGCAAATGTTAATATTTTCGAAGAAAAAAAAATTAAAAAAAATAAACGAAATTCCAATTAGAAAAATGGATCAATTCAAATTCCAGAATAATAAAAAATTAGTAACTGCGACCACGAAAACTTTTACAGATTCAAATTCCCACAGTATACTTAAAAATTATAAATTAAGACATCCAAGATTTCGAAATCTGTGTTGAAAAAATGAATCGAGACTAAAAATTGTTCAAATAATACAGAAAAATCGTATCAAAAAAGTTTTAACAATTAAAACCTCGAATTTAGAAATTTCAACTATCCAGAGTCCCAAAATGCAGAAACTGAAAATGTTCAAAATAGATACAACATTTCATTTCCAAAATGACAAAGTATCTGATTGTTCAAATGTAGAAAGCGAACGAATTCGAGTTTGGAGATTCAAGCATTACAAGTTACACATTTTTCAATTTGAATACTTAGAAAATCCTCAAGTTAAACACTTTAAATGCAATAAATTAATAAATATAGACGCGTTTACATTCAAGTATCTGCCAATGTTTCCTTGAGTCTTTGCATCCATTATATACACGGCCTCGTCATCGCCAAATAGTTCTCTCACGGACTTTGATTTCTCTCCCCTGCCTTCGATTGCCGGTTCCAAGGCGAGATCGAATTTGCTAGGCTCTCTCCTCGACTCTTCATCGTCGCTGATGACTATCATTTCGCTTGGAACATTTTTTGAAGAAACTGACTTGCTCCCTGAAGAACTGTTCGAGTTCGTTGTGCCCTCGTTTACACTTTCTGGCGTGTCTTCACTTTTGTTTCGGCCTTTATTTTTCTTCTTGCGTTTTCTGAGTCGTTTCCTATCATAAAACGAAAATTTTGGCTTACGGAGATGTTGCGCTTTTTCTTCTTTGATATTTAGAACTTCGAAGTTCTTTGAAACTCTTCAAAACTTGACAACTTCGAAACTTAAAAATCACAAAAGTTGAACAAGAAATTAATTTTCCATTGCTTTGGAACCAAGTTTTTGATCAGCGATTTACAATTTTCCGACTATAATTTTTCATTCAAAAATTACAAATCTCGGAAATTGCAGTTGTTAAATCAGAAAATGAAAATAGTGGAAATTGATACATTTATAATCATTTGACAGTTAACATCCAAATCTGCAATAGCTTGAATACACAATTTTACGTTCACAGGCGATTTTCTTTCTTAGCTTGTTATGAAAGAAATAATGAAAGTACGTAAACGAAATTTCAGACCTGATACTTTCACCGTCTTCATTGGTTGAATTAATAATACGAGTTGTGTAAATATTGTTGATGCGGAAATCATCGTCGGAATTGTTAAAATTTACATTCGACGACTCGTCATCGCCGCTCGCATTGCTAGAAGAGTGATTTTCGTGATCATCCCTGTTCGCTAAATCGTCAGGTTCGATGACATCGCTTTCATATCCATCTTTTATTCCTTCCACGACTTCAATGTAGTCCAACTCCGCAAGATACTCGTCGCCGTAATTTTTTCCGCCTTCATTCGCCCCCTGCGAAATGTAAAAAAAAAAAAAACTTTCCACACGCAAAACAATGAGAAAACTGGCTTGTTTTATCGAAAATTACAGGAAAAATGAAGATAATTGAACAAGGTCAAGTTTTTCTCTCGAAATGTTGGAACATTTTGCCAAACCGTTGAACCCAGAGAAGATGAATATTGACCTGTTCGGTGAGCAATTTCCCGGCGTAGATGCAAATGAAAGAGCCGTGAGGAATGTCGTTGAGACACCGAATTCCCCAGCCTCTCGATGGTGTCTTGAAAACTTGGAGTTTCATGTTCAGGGGGTGTTGGACCACTCGATTCAAGCAGGTCTTGACATTGCACTTGCATCTCGAGTTGCATTCGTATATCCCTGTCGTCACTTGCTCCGGGAGTCGCTTGTAGACGTAGCCGACGGCTGTATTGGGAACTTTACCGCCCAAAGTTGCGCCTTTTATTGTAAGTTGCCAGCAAGCGCATTTTTCTTTGTCCTTTATTAAACATGGTTCAATATATTATGATTCAATAATTAAAACCATAATAAACTTGTACATTTCACAACGTAATATTTAAATAATTAAACATAATAAAGTTATGTAATAACACATTAATACCCAAAACTTGACAATTTCAAAACCTTAAAATACTCGGAAACTTTAGTATATTTTCCAGAAAATTTAATAATTTTTTGAAATTCGTAGAACCCTTCGATAGCTCCGACTTTTTCTAAATTCATCGAATATGTTAAAATCTAAAGACATTTTCGGAAATCTGAATGAAAATAAGTGAAATAAAACTAACCTGACAATCATCTTCGCAATCACAGCCACACAAAAACTCCGAGTCCGTATTAAGATTGACGCCTTCGGTGGGTACCCTTTTGGTGCTATATATCAAATTGTCCGGTAGTGAATGATCCAATTCGTTAACACACGGAATGGGTACATTTTCGATCCCATAACTCATATCCTATAAATGAGATAAAAATACGAGTCGATGAAGAAATTTCGCAACGAACTTGTAAAATTTCCAAGCTTCCTTCACTCTCGTCAAGTTTTTCAACAGAGTGCATAAATTAATCTCAGTGAGTAATTTTCCATCACTGTGCTTCTGCATTTCAGGTAAAGCTCATCCACTTTGTGGAAAAAAAAAGGGACCTACGCTGATGTTGATGAAGCATTTATCCAGTACGAATTCAGCCAAACAATGCACCCAGTGATCGAACTCGAACAAATCCACCGACATAGGACTTTTTGTGAGTCGCAAGTATTCGTGGAGTTCCTCCATCGTCCTCAATCTCACTCCGCAGGGAGCTTGGTAAATGACCACTTTTTTCGTCTTGGAATATCTGGTGATTTGCCGATTCCACCCGCACAACAGCGGAATCGCCAACGGACAGTGTGTTTTCATATCGTCGGGAGTGAAAATCACTCCTTCCAGACATCTCGGGCCGCATTTGTGCGGGACGAAATCCTTCGTCTTTACCTTATTCTCCGTGCGGTAATACTGTAAAGGCATGTCAAGCTAATTTCATAAATCAGTAAAAATTCTAGGAACGGCAAATTATTATAATATTATATCGATATTACGAATAATTATTAAAAGTAGGCAATGAAATAATAATAATGACAAAATTCAATACAATTGAACAGTTTACTATCCTCTTAAAATATTTTTTTTTCTAATCCATCCATTGGAGTCTTAATCGGGATCAAAGTTCATGAATTTTTTTTGCTTCATTCATAAAACTGTTATTGAATTTTAACTCCACAATCGAAAAATTTCAAGACTTAAAAATTACGAAAATGTGGAATTTTCAGATTTGAAAATTCCAAAATTCGATGTTTGAAAGTCTAAGGTTTGCAACATCAAAGAATAAAAATAAAATTTTGACTAAAAAATTTTGGATTTTAAGAAATTGAATTCTAACATTAAATTTTTCATTTTTATGAGAAAAAATACGTGACTTCCCAAAAGTGTTATTTTCAAAACTCAGCTCCTGAACAGTCGAAATATTTTATTATTCATTTATTGTCGAAAAATTTAATAATGTTGTAAGTCGAAAAACTGAACACTGTTTTTCACTTCGCTTTAAAGCGACACTGGAGCAATCTTCCCAACCCGAAACAATGAAATGTTTTCTTATAAAAATCTTTCCTAATTCTCCTTTCCTTCGATGCCTTGAAAAATATAGAAATACTCACAACAATACTATGTGATTTTTTAATCTCATTGTTAGTGATTTTCTCAGGTGGGCCAGGTAGGCCGAGGGACTCCATCACGAGTGGTTTTTTCGCAGTACTTTTTTTTGCAACTGCTCGGATTTGTTGCTGGGGCTTCTGTGGGGATTTCGCAACAAACGATTCCCTTTCCGCGGTCGACGAAGTATACTCCACGTAAGGCAAATTTGCTTTCTGTATAATATATTTCAAATTTAGTAACTGTAATGCTCAATAACAATCCTAGATCCTTAAATACAATTTTAAATATAACACTACAAATCTTCAATTCTGATGGAATGATTTTATAGTTTCATAACTCAATTTTTTTATTTCCAATTTCGGATTCATTTCCGAGATTTTTCATAAAAAATAAATATAAACAAAATGTTACATTCATCGGCTGTCTCAGACGATTTACAGCGTTAACTCCGTGGTGGCCCCCTTGTTGCCTCGCATTAGCTTTCATGAGTTCCACGTAAAGCGGCCTCAACCTGGAGGAGCCGCGATAAATCCACTCAGTACGCTTGTCGGTGTCGAAGTACATGTGTACCAAACTCGCGTCGACGTCGATGACTCTAGCTATCCACCATTTTCCATTCCACTCCACTTTCATCATCTGTCCCTTTGACAACTTCACCATTGGTCGTTCCGGGTAAGACTCCAAGTACTTCTTAATAAAGTCTTGGGTCTCTTTCGGGATTTCTTCCCACACTCGATTCGAACTTTCGCACACGACGAAAACTTTTTCGTGCACTACGTACTGGGCGTAACCGTCGTCGAAAAATATCAAGTATCTGAACACAAACAACATTATAAATTAACAAAAACGAAAACAGAACAAAAATTAAAATTTGACCCATGAAACGTGACTCAAATTGAGACAGAAAATATATTTTGGAAATTTTTTTTTCACCAGTAATATTTTTCTTACTATGGTAATTCAATTAACAAAAAAAAAAAAAAAATGAATACTTGATTTTTTATCGTAATTCGAGATGTTTAAGGTGCATGGAAAATTTTTACTTCAATGTACCTATATTTATTGGTGGATTTTGGCGGTTCTGCGATGACTCCACTGTAATAATGACTCGCATTAACGTCATGGAAAATGGCTACGACTCGAATCCCGATAGGAATTATGGTTGCGGAAGGCCTCGTCACGGCCAAATGTTTTCCGGACACATTTCTTACAGCGTTGTTGTATTTTTTATGGAGTAGTTTCACTTTGCAGTTCAACGGATTCCTGTTTGTGATAGCGATAACCTGCGAAACAAAGTTAACTTTGATATCACTTTTTACACGCAAAACAGTCGAAAAAGCTGACATTTTTTCGATAATTATAAAAAAAATCAGTTATTATGCGAAAATTTTTTTTCAATTCCTAATCAGTAATTATAATCTACGATCAAAATAATCGATGACTTCGTATCAAAAAGTTTTTTTTTTTTTTTCAATAATCGCCCATTTCCAAATGGTCAGTTTATAAAAATTATCAAAACCTTTGCATGGATCCAAGGCATCAGAGGATGTTTCATGATGTAGACCAAGCCGTCGACTTCTGGTTGGATTTTGACGAGGGGTCCCTGAAGAGGAAGATTCAGAGGCAGTGATGTACAATCCCTTTCAACCTCGCGAAGAATTTCGGGTTGACTGTCTTGTGGCGGTAATTGTTGCATCGGTGGTGAAGAGGGTTGAAGAATCTGAGAAGCTTTCTCCCTTGCTACCTGGGGATGGCGCTGTGGTTGCGACAATTGCTTCACCTCGATCATGCCATTGTCAAGTATATTTATCTCGGTCTTCAACTGAACGGCTGGTTTAAATGGGTTGTACAAATCGTCGCGAATCGAGTCCAGCTGATTCATCATAGCTGTCACTTCTTTGTCCAATTCCATGCTTCCGACTGAAATTACAAAATGACGATGAAGCAATTCGGAAAAGTGAGATAAAAAATTAAAACATAAAAAAAATAAATTTTTTCCAAGTTTATGCATCAACAATTTTTTTAATCACTTCGAGTGTGTATTGAAATAATGATAATAAGTAAATTGTAAATATATATACGTTATAAATAAGTATAAATAATAAATTATATGAATTACGATTTATGATATGTATATATATGTTATATGATTTTATTTATAATTATTATTCATCATTATACATTCATGATTTATATTCATTATTATAATGTTATATTTATGATTATGATTATTCAATGATTTATGATGTACCGCTAACGTTGATGAACTGAGTACGAAGTTTTCGTTCGATGGAGGAAAACTGATAATCAAAGTTGCATTTTTCTTCGATAGCGTCGATAGCAGAATTGAGTTTTTCTCCTAAATCCATTATTGCTCCTTCAGATAAATACCCTGTAAAAATGGAATGTTTTGTACTGACAGTTTCTGGAATATTCACGTAAACAAAAAAAATGTGTGCTACAATCTACCATCTTCGGCAGTTTCTTCTTCGTCACTAGAATCGCTGTCCGATATCTCCACTTCCATTGTATGGTCGGGAAAATCGCAATCAAATAATGGTTGGTTATTCAGGAGAGCTGCTTGGAGTTGCTGGAATAATGCCATTGGTTAGAAATGGGGGTCCAATAGTTTAAACACAGCTGGGATTGAAAACATCCATTTTCAGAATGTGATTATTTTATAATGATAACTAACCAATTATTTATAACTTCAAAATTTTAGCACATTCTTAAAAAATTCGCAATCCGAAAATTTCGAAATCTGAATTTAAAACTTGACAACTATAAGAAATTTTCAAAAATTTTAGAACTTAATAATCCTCAAAATTCCCTGAACTGCCAAAATGTCTGAAGCTTAAAAAGATTCAAAAATGTTCAAGGTTCGAGACTTCAAAACTTCAAAATGCTTCCAAACTTCAACAATGATGCAAATTAATAAGGGGGGATAGAAAAAATTCCGATATCGCCGAAATAACCGCCACTTTAATCAAGACAGACTCGCAACTTGGATGAAAATGATGAAAACCTTTTGATGGTGAGCAGCAACTTCAAAGCATTGCAAGCAAATAAGTCTTTTTTTCTTCTTCTTCATATTGGCTCCATAATACCGACATGCAAAAACTGGTGCCACTTCTAAATCGACCCCAGAGCTGCACTTGAAATTGATGCATTCGCTATTGGCTGTTTTTGACTTTGTTTTTGGAGTCTCATCGTCATCAGAAAGTTCGATTACTTCTGCCATCATTTTGCTTTGGAGTCAACTGATGAACATCTGAAAATTATACAGTAATTCATATATGTTGGACTGTACGCAACTTGAATGTAATATATAATTATTACATTTGACAGAATCAGAAAACGAAATAAACAGAGTTAAATAACATAACAATAACACAAAATATTTGATAACGCGAAATTTGCAAGCATTGATTGTATTATTCAAAATTGACGTTTTCACATCGACATTAGAAAAAAAATGAAATGAAAACATAATCAATTATTCGAAAATTCTTTTTTCATTCAACAACGAAAATCACGACAAATTCACATCTATCCGATGAAACCTGCGATTGATTTTTTTTTTCAAACTAAACAAAAAAAACCAAGATTATTTTCGTCACTACCTCTGTAAATTTAAGGGCTCACTCGTCAACATAACCTAAAAATTATCACAGATGCCTTTTACGTTAATGCACTTCAATCACTGTTTCTCGAATCATGTTCAGTTTATGTAGTTTATTTTTTCACATGTTTAATACCAATTGATGTTTCTCCATAAGTTGTGTTTGGCGTAACTTTCGCGATGATAATTTACGGAGAAAATATGAATGAATTTTATGTAAATTGTGGTTTATGTAAATCGAGAGTTGATCGATAACTAAGGAAGGAACTATATTTACATACTTTCAAGATGTTCTACGAAAAATGCGATTTTTGATCCAAACAAACAAATATTTGTTACAAATATTTATAATTTTGAGTAACACCAATCATGGGTACACGTTGACAGATTCTTCGACACAAAAAATTGTAAACACTCACGTGAAGTTGTATTTCACGGATTAATTATGACGTTACTGATAAACCTGACTGAGTCTGAAGTTACAATTATACTTAATATTCACACTTTCACAGCCAGTTTACATTTTGTGACTAATTAATATGACTTGACAGGGACAGGTTGGACAGTTGGACTTGACCCTTATTGACACTTCTTCTACAGCTTCTACATCACCAACATCACTGAACATCACTGACACTGACAATCAATGAATCAACAAATGGCTCACACACGGCTCGATCAGCTCGATTCGACGTGAAATTGACGTGGGTTGGAAAGAGATAGAGAATGATTTGAGCGTTTCCAGAGCACTTCTGTCTCTTTTCAACTCACAGGAAAATTCTCCGAGAGTGTCCGAGAGCGCCCACTTGAAAACGCTATATGAATGGATTATTGTGTATGTATGACGGATTACAGATCAGTGGGACGACCCCAAATTGAGGAAAGAAAGAATCGATGCACCGCAGTGACCCCAGTGTAGTAAAAAAATATACCTATATGGCCATATATGGCTGACGATCTTGACAGTTGCCGACATGAAAAGATTGTTTTGACTGTTTTGACACATTTCATTAACCCAATTAACGCAAACGTCAAAAGTCGCGAGCAAACAAAAACAAAACTACACAAGCCTGCACAGTGCACGATTTCTCGTACGTGAATGTACGTGAATCACTCGTCCTTGGAGAATGCGAATCCGTGCGAATCGGAATAACTGCGAAAAACTAGTTGAAATTTCGTAAGACAATGCGCGATGGCTTACGTAATGCTCTGCGCATTAACGGACTAAAAAAGCCTTTTGAACACTTTTGAAGCAATGATTGGCAATGATGCTGTGTACGGCGAGTGCGCGTGTATATTTATTCAGATTTTTATTTTGCTGACGTCTAGATAAAAAAACGAACGGGAATACCGAACCAACAATGTCAAACGTCGACACTGTTCCTGGCATCCAGGAAATCCTAAACCTCGCCAAGTTACTCAGGAAAAATGGAGACAAAGTTTTGAGTGCATGTTCGAAACTCGTTCTTTCAACGAGCCAGCTGCACAATCTCAACGAGGCTTTTGCTCTAATAGTAAATGACAGTTCTGGTTCCGAACTCGAAACTTCCTTCCAGGTCCGCAAATATTGGCAGTTTGATTAGTTGGATCTATTATCGAGCACTGTTGTCATCAAGGAACTGTTGCTGTTACTCATGACAGACTCAGAGAGATGACAATTAGATTTTTTTTAACTGCACATGCAACAGAAGAATATTCTTGACAATCATATCGAAACGCAAAACCAACATGTTTTACAATCTGAAAACCAATATTTTGACAATTCAGAATTCAGAATATGTCTTGAAATTACAACAAATTTGACCAGGGTTGACATTAGTGTTACCATTGACAATAATTTTCAGGTCTGCAGCACATCTTCCAGGAACGATGTATTTAGGGAAGTAAAATTCATGCACGATTTTGTACAAAAGACAATAAGTTTAAAGATTGTGCAGGATACGGCTAACGAGTCCAAGAAGAAGATCGACATTGGTAAATTTCGTAATCTGAGGTACCTGGAGCTGCAAAAAGTGTCGGTCAATACCCTGGTTGGTTTGCAGAGTTTGAGGAGTCGACTGGAATGTGTAACTTGCGCTGGTGGAAAAGGTGTCAAAGGCTTGCATGATTTACTTGGTTTGTCAATTTTTATTATAAATATTTATTATTAATTCATCTTCGAATCTGTTGCAAAAATAACTATACATTTCGTAGGTTGATCAAAAACTTGTGGATTCTCACATTTTTGGAAAATATCCCAAGTATTTACAAAAAAAATTTCTCGAGAATATTTAAGTGTAAGCCGAAATCGTCAGAACTGCTGGCTGATGATTGTAATTAAAGTGTTTAATTTTTGGTTGATTATTTAATATTTTCATAATCATTGAAAATTATGAAATTTGAAAAATTTGTCGATAATTTTGATAATTTCTGGAATAGTCGAGTATCGCGACAACAATACTTGGTGCAAACTGTACAAGGTTGAAGAAACTGTTGTGAGAAATGGTAATGATGTTGTCAACATATACAGAATATCTGAAAATCTCAAGGGATGTTGATAACTGAAAAAAATGTGTGATAATGAAGCTTCCAAAAAATATTCAGAATAAAAAACTGTTAAGACTCTAAAATGCTCTGAATGCGAATTTCGCAGCTTCCTGTGGTGGAGATATTGGAATCAAGTTTGTTTGGTGCTCTTTGCAAACATTTTCCGTGCCTTACAATGCCCTTGAAAAGCTCGACAGTTCGCTGGAGTTGGTGCCTTGGGTTCAAATACTCGATCTCAGCCATAATTTGTTAACAAAGGTAAGAAATTTTTCTTTCGAAAAATCCTATTTTGATTTGTAACGAAATTTGTAACTTACAGAGATATTATCTTGAAACAGTTGTTCAAAGCCATACAGCATAACTCCATAAACAATAAAATGGCTTAGGCATTCAAGGAATTATTCACTCAGAGTATAACAAATCTATCTAATCGCATTCTTCATTATATCAACAGGCTGATGAGCTCGAGTACCTGCTCAACTTGAAGTGCTTAAATTTGGGATACAACAAGCTGGAAAAAGTGCCGTCCTTCCATAGGGCTTCCAGCTTCACCCTTCAAAAACTAGTATTAAAGAGCAATTTCATCGACAATTTGAATGGTACGTCATCAAAGTATTTTTCAATGTAGAGACCATTGATCGAACATGGGTGCCAACTGTATATTATTAAAATGTCAGTTAGCCCTTTTTGCGTTTCATCATTCTCAATAATTTTGTCGATTTATTACACAGGACTCGAAGGATTAGAATATCTTGTAGAGCTTGATTTATCGTATAACTGCTTGATGGAGCACAATTTGCTTTGGCCCTTGGAGACGATGAGTACTCTTTTGTGGGTGTCTCTAGAAGGAAATCCTCTGTCGTACCACCCCCATCATCGATCTTTTTCCATCAAACACCTGCATCCGAATGTCGCCAGCACTAAAGTAATTTTATCAAATAACTTTTCAGTCAGTGCCAGGGCATTCAACAGTGTTGGAGCTAACAATAAGAATCAATTGAGTCTGTAAGAAAATTACAGAACAACTAGTTTTTTTTTCATTTGCTTGCTCGTCAACTGATTTTATGACCAGTATTATACTTGGCACATAAGAATAATATTGATTCTTACAAGAGAAAAATATTCCACCAAGATTACCAAAAATGGCGTATAAACTCGGTTATATTCAATTATAACAGAAAAACTGAATTTGAATGATGGAAAATGAATAAAAACCCATCTAAGAATTTCACTAGACACCCTAAAACTCAAACTAGTACTGAAATTCAATTTAACTCCTAACAGCCCAGTATACGATTTATAAAAGAAAAATGTAATAGTTTATATTATGTAAGGATAAAAATTATAGTATTCATCAGTTTTCAGCTGAAGGAATTTACATTAATCCAATTAATTTGATTTTCGTTATAGTTTGTTTTAGATCGTTTAGCACTCAACAAATCTGAAAAACATTTAGTCCAAGAGAATAGAACTAGTTCGATGAGATCTGTAAGACTTGAAAAAGCAGTTAGAACAGCTTCTATTTCGAGCGCACAGAGCACTTATTCGATGTCTGTCTCTCGGGAAATTCGACTAGATGACTCGGTCGACAGCATCGAGAGCTCAAATTCGATGAGAATCAAAAAAAGACAAAGTGTAAAAGAAGCCGTCATCGCTGACGACGAAAGCGAGGATTTTATGTCGAAATCCATCAACATGTCATCTTGTTATAGAGGTAAACAGCAGCTACGAAAGTCTTTAGACGAAAAATTTTTCATCATTCCGATGCAAATTTCAAAAGGCCTCAAAATGCACCGAAAAACGTTTTGCCAAGTAAATTGATCCATAAACATAATAGTATACCTTGTTTCTAGAGAGTTCTGTTGACCATTTGGAAACTAAAAGGCAAATAACTGCTCTAAGGGAAAAATTTGGTGAGGAAAATTGGTTGATTAGTCACGCGGGCAATGTCGTGCAGAATATCATGGGTCTTCCACCACCGGCAACAATTGTATCCTCGAGTTTTGGCGCTATCGCAAAAAATGACAATCTTGTTACTCCAAACTTGGAAAACGGAGGAGAGAAAAAAGAAATTGTTGAAAAAAGTGAGAAGGAGCCAGTCCCTGAAATTGACCAAGTGCCTGAGCCTGTTTACAATCCCAAAGAAGGTAACTTGTTTTGAGACAAGTTTTTCGACAAGAAATACTGATAAAATATTTTCAGAGGAAGGAGATTTGTACCTGGTGCGGAAAAAGAAAAGTAACGACGAAATGGAAGACATATTCTTGATCATCAGACATGAGTAAGAGAAGGTTTTAATTTTGTGAGCATTTTTTTCGGTTCATTGAGAATTGTCATTATGGTTTTTGCGTAACAATACAATTATAAAGAACTTCGAATTTGAGCTACAATCCTAACTATGAGATTTCAAAATTTCAAAATTTAACACTCAGAATTCGTAAATTGATCGAATTTATAATTGTCAAGTTCGAAACTTGGAAACTGTAGAATTCTCAAACTTGCTAAAAATATCCGACAATGTGTATTTACATAATATGTTAGGAATTGTCGATTGAGATTGTAGAGAGTATGTTTTTGTTGGTATTAAATTGATTTTCCGTATTTCAGCAACATTGTGGAAAGAGACTCAGTGACGGGGAAAGTGAAATTTCGATGGGCGTCGTCATCGGTGCTTTCCTGCGTCATGGGCAGAGGCGAACCCGTCACTGTGCAAATTACTTTTGACACAACAAGAAAAGATCGCCAAGCTCGAACTTACATTGCTCAAATTAATGATACAGAAGTAAGTAAATGATCAACATCTATTATATTATGCAATTAATTTTAAGAAATACTTGTGCTTAAAAGTCATTCCAAATTGTACACATTTTCAACATTTTTACGAATTTTTGAAATTTCTCTCGACATTGCGAATGAAGTGAGCCCAGCTATTGTTTGTAGAAGTTAATTGAATTTGTTGTACTTGTGCAAAAATAATCAACTTTGATAGTTGACTTTTTGAAGCATTACTTTTCAAAAACTTAAATAACTTTCAACCAGAAACTTGGAGGATTTTGCCCCTAGTAATTTCGATTCTTATAAGAATCAACTAAATTTTTATAAAATATGAAATTTTCTTATAAGAATTTCATTTCTTATAAGGCAGCCTTATAAAATTTTTATAAGTTCAACGATTCTTATAAGGTGACCTTATAAGAAATTCACTTTTCTTATAAGAATTAACTGTGAAATTCTTATAAGAAAATTTTT